>JAPYYT010001211.1:0-30053 GCA_030522565.1 Ceratosolen corneri
GAAACAAAGGCGGCGGGGAAGGCGCGCGCGCGCGCGAGACTCCTAAGGGGCCTGTGAGAGAGACACAGGCGAGAGAGGCGGCGATCGAGCGGCCTCTTGCCGGCCTCTTGCCGTTTATTTGCACAAGTGCGCAGGGACGCGCGGAGGAGACGTGGCGAGGCGAGCGTTAGAATAATCGTCTCTAGTGAGGCGGGCAGCGGGCGGGCGGACAGGCGAGCGGGCGAGCAGCTCTCTCGCGCCGAGGTAACGCCTTCGGTCTGGATTCTAGAACATGAACTTATCGGGAGAGCCGCTGCAATTGCGCAAGCGAGATCTTACAATGCCTCGTCCGGCGCGCGCGCGCGAGAATCGATGTATACGAGTATGTACGCAAGAGGCCGGGGATTGGCCGGCGCGGGCCCGGGGAAAGGTACGACACGTAGTGGCTGTAGAGTGCGAGTGCACGGAGGAGCGCGGCGAGGCGAGCGAGGCTAATCCCGGCGATATCGCACGTGGGATCGGGAATCGAGACTCCGCGGAAATTGATTTACGCCCGGAGCTTGCTGCTGGCTGCAGCCTCGACAGCTCGCCTCCTTCCACGCGCGGCCAGACGCGCCTTTGTCATCTCCAGCCGAGCTGTCGAGGCGAGCCGCCGAGGCCTTCGCCGCGGCCGTCCTTTGGCGCCTCGTTTTTTCCCAATGGCCGAGCCCGACTCGGCTAATCCTCCGTTAATCCTTTGTCGAACCGCGGCCGCGAGACCTTTTGCGGACGGACGCCTCGAGATTGTCCTCGGCCGGTTGCTTGCCGCGAGAAACTTTTTGCAGCTGAATTTTAGACGCCATTCGAAAGGCCACTTTTCACCTTCGCGTTCGCTATTATCATCGGGGCCTCTCCTTTCCCTCCAACCTCTGCCCTCTCATCGTTCTTCTCGCCTTCCACCCTAGGGCCTCTAGGCCAATCAATGTGACGGCGCACTTTCCGTGGCCCAAAGAGTTCATCGCTCATCCCCGACTCCATCATCGCTCTCCCATCTCATCCGCCAATCGCCTATTCCCGGCTAATTCTACTCGCCCTTAATCCCGGCCCTCCCGCGCGCGCGAGCGCGCTACCATCCATATGCATGCAAATTGCATAAACGGACTCGGCCATTATTACATAATAAACCGACGGCTCGGAATTAGACAATAAAAATGCCTTACGAGCTCTCGTAAATATCCACCGACATTTCCTTCGTCCCCTCGCGCAAGTCAAAGAGCTGTTCTCAACTCCCAGCAATATATAGGAAAGCTCCCTGCGATAGCAATAGAGTAAAAGGAGCCAACCGCAGCCTCGACTCTCTGCCTCTTCCCCGCGCCCCTCCCCAGCGCACTCTCGCGCCATCGCCCTCCCTCTCCCTCCCTCCGCCCCCCGGCCAGCGACTAGCCGTGCAACGCTATATATATATTTCTCTCTCTCTCTCGCTCTCTTGCGCTCTCTCGCTCTCTTGCTCTCATGCTCTCTCTACGAGAGAGCTCGGAATGGAAGGGCGCGTGGTGGAGCGAGGGAGGAGGAGGAGGAGAGAAGAACGAAACTTTACGGCGGCGTAAACGCCGCAATGATATTGCGTGCGAAATTCCCAGGCGGGCCGAGGCGTGATTGTGATTCTTCGGGCAACGGCAGCAGGTGGTAGTGAATCGCGTGCCCGTACTCATTGTTGCGCGCGGATCGCGATCTAAACTTTCCGAAAATTTTCACTAGCACGATACATTGTCGCGCGGACATAGTTATAAGCAGGATAACGAGGTAACTAATTCGACAATCACTTGACGCGCACAGCTACACCGCATTCTTATTTCACCAAATTCATAAGGCTCTTTATTATTAGCTTTTACTCCCTCCCCCCCCACCTTATCTGTTTACCTTTGCGGAGAAGCGATTTCGATTGGCAAGGTACACAGGCTCAAAAGATGTAATACAAGTTCCCATTAACGAGAGTATAAAATCTTTATTTTCTGACAGTTGAGAGAAGCACATTTGGCAAGATTTATGAGCTCGTCTGCTTAGATTCGGCATTGTAGTTTCTCCCTTTTCCGCATTCTTCTGAAAAATTACCGCTAAAAAGACGTCAATTAAAGTGGCGTAAAAATTGAAAGATTTTCGAAAATTTGTGACTCGGATTTTCCTTACCTTATATGAATAGTTTGGACAATTATGTCCGATCCCCCCATGTTGCGAATTGCACTACCTAATAGAAGAAAAAATAGCATATATATATATATATATATGTGTGTGTGTGTATGGATGGATGGATATAAATATAAGGAACGAGTGTTATGTAAAGTATAAAAATTTCCAATTTTAGTATGGGAATGCTTGTGAAATGATGTAAGACAAACTTTAATACAACGCGACCATGAATTCGCTTTATTAAGTAGCGAAGGATATATTGGCTGAAATTTTGTTTGTAGGTTGTAAATAAATTAGATCGATAAGGAGGGACTCTAGAGGCATTAACATTAAAATTCGTTTCTCTATGTGAGTGACGTAAAATTAATTATATTTTATAAACTTGTTTAACATTACCTAATACACTCAATTATGCGCGTATTTATGTCAGAAATTAATGAAACTTAATTAAGCTACGTATGTTCATCGCTTACACGCGGGACGGAAATAATTATAAAATTAAAGCTGTGTCCGATTAGTTGTTGAAAAAACGCGAGTACAAATGATGAAAACCCCCGTGAAACCTCATGTGCATCGCACCAGTCTCGTCCATTACTACTTACCACAGAAGACAAATTAAAAAGCGTTGAATTTATTTTCCAGATATACATGTTCAATGGGCTTTCACGTAGATTTATTAATAAATATGCAGCCGAAATCGAAAACAAAAAGAAGAGAAAAATCAATTAGAATCCTTTTATCCAGCCTTTTGCACATTAAATGTAACAATAATGTTTAAAGAAACCACTGACATTGTAGGCTTATTACTAAGGTTTCATAGTTTTTTAATAGATTATCACAAGATTAATTATCGATGTACGTATATGTATATATATATGTGTGTGTGTGTATATATATTGCGTGTAGTTGGAGGTGAAAATTTATTATCAAGTTTGCAAATATAAGGTAGTTTAACGATGTGATTAGATAATATTAACAGATATTAATACTGGAATCTAATTAATGGAATAAAAAAAATCTCTCATTAAGAATGTATAGTAATAACGCTAGTTTTGCCACGACTATAATAATTCACGATTAAGCAATGGAAATTATTGTATTCGGTTTTAAACACAAGCTGCAAAGCATCTTAGCAAACCCATGATAAATACTCTAAGCTATTTATCCCCCTTTTTCATTAAAAATCTTTACTTTTAAAAAGTAGTCGCCAAGGCATTCTATCTAAAACTGCAGTGTAAGCGTTGCTGCAACTCTTGCAGCTCTCAATTACTCCCCTCCCCCCACCCCCTCCCTCCTCCCTGTGCCCCCCCTCTATCGAAGGGAATGTCCTCGACAAGGTGGATTTCTCAAAATTGTCGGCCTTATTCAAAACTAGTTATTGAAATCAAATCGACTTTATGAAATCCGCGAGATCGAGTTTTCGCTCACTCGCTCATAGCTAATGTGACCTCTAAAGCTGGGCCTCGTGTACGAGCATAAGCACTTACATTATCTCGCAAGCTTCGAGCTGCGAATTCAATATGCGCTGGCCACTGATTGCAATGGTCGCCAATCAATTCGCAAATGACAACTTATCAATGGGGCATTAATATCTGTGCCTGTTCTATACATTAAAACGTTAAACAACAATTTCCTCCGCACTTTCACTGCTGATGGCATTTTTCAGAAAGACTCTATATATAGTGCATTTTTGAAAATGTATAAACCGCTTTCGCCTTCGCACAACTACAGCCTCATATATATTTATATATATATATATATATATATATATATATATATATATATACATATGCATCCGCTACCAAACCAAAGCGACATTACAACGCGTGGATATTGTAAAATTATATGCATTTTTGGAACATTATCCTCGCATTTTATCGAAAGGCTGTGGCTATTATTATTCCGTATTTTTACCGATACGCTCGCTTATTCCCATTGCTATTGAACCTCGAAACTCTGTAAATATATATATGTATGTATAAGTGTGTGTGTCTGCGTATACTACTTATCCTTGCCGCTCTTCGTACCGTTTATTGAAGCTTGCAGCTCGTGTGTCAGAACGTCGCTTGCGCTTTATACTCAAAACTTATGATAATTTTTTTCATAAAGTACTCGTAGTCTATATTTCATTATATTTTATGGATACGAGTTATGCGCATATTTTGTATCGTTCTATGATCCCGTGTTAACTTCATCGCGCAGAGAAACTTTATCTCTGCTGGCTTGTAGGAGATATTTTCAAAATATGGATTGCCGAATTATCGCCGGGGACCTTTAAGCGCAATTAAGCCATTTAATTCTAAATTAAGTACGTTGGCCTGATCGTTTAATAATTATGTTTAAAATCAGTCGTATCAGGGGAAATCAAGCGTAAAGATTTTTCCCATGTTTTGTGTTGAAATTCGAGTTTTCAAGCCTCGCGGAGAATTTCCTTCTTAAGTGCGGAGTGAAAAAAAGTCCTTGTAAAAAGATCTAGGCCTCGGTTCAACCGGACCCCCGTGTTGATATCTGATGTGTTAGATGAGGCTGAAAAATCCAAGCCAACAGGCCCCACTAATTATGTATTTACAAGGCATTAAATTGTCCGACCGCTAAATAATTGTCCTCTACTTTATTGTCATCCAATTCCACTTTTCGGCCAACTTTTTTACTAGTCCCACGACTATATCTCACGACTTATATCTCACAATTACCAACACATCCATCTACTCAATAGTAACGAAGAATTTCTGCTTATTATATAGTGTCTTCCATATTCCTCCCGTTGTCATCTCACCTAGTGTCTCTCTCTCTTCGAGTAAGACATTTACATTTTATGACGAAAGAACGGACGTATTTGACTTATATCTTTCATTTAGCAAACTTTTACTTCTATAGATTACTCATAAAGAAATATTTTTATTCGCACCAAATAACTATGATTATTATGTCTATATATATATATATATATGTGTATATATGTATTGAGAGAAAAGTGTATTAAAAACATACACATTTCAAGCCCTATATTTCGAGATAATTTTCTTTTTATTTTCCTTTTTTATATCTTATTAAAGTTATGTTATTTTATTTTTATTTATGAAAATTATTTTGCTGGAATATATGAAGTCATTTTATCAATTGAATTTCTGAACTTGTGGTAGT
Organism: Ceratosolen corneri; assembly: GCA_030522565.1. Lineage (NCBI taxonomy): Eukaryota > Metazoa > Arthropoda > Insecta > Hymenoptera > Agaonidae > Ceratosolen > Ceratosolen corneri. The sequence goes on from JAPYYT010001211.1 coordinate 5,290, forward strand.
TCTATTAAAGAAGTTTTAACTCTTCCTATTATACAAATTAATGTAATATATTAGGCTGATAAAGTAAAAAGTTGAATGACATTGATACGTAATACGATAAATTACCATTAGAAATAGCATAGTAATAAATAGTAATAAACAATGGTATAAAATTGTTTAAAGAAATGAACGATTAATCTTGAATTTTTAATCAGAGTCTAATTCAAGTCATGATTGTCTTTTATGCACTGATATTCATTTCTATTTTAATTTGAAAATCCTTTGGCTAAATTTTGAATTCTTCATACGCCCTTCCATATTTCCTTTATCCCAATATAAAATACACACAGTGTAAAAGTTATTAATTTCTTTTTTATCGTTGAAATTTAAATATTAAATAACGTATATTTAATTAATATTATTCTTCGCGTGCGTTTACTTCCAATGAGCATACCGATATTATGAAATATACAAATATCAAGTAAAAAACATCATCAATAATTGGTCATTTAAACGGTATTTTTAATAATTGCGTCTATCAGAGTACAATCATCTCGGCCCAAAATGCATTGTAGCATGACTTATTTCCAAAAACAGCAAAATATTTTGATCGGAACGTCATTGCTTTATAAATCTATGTGTTTAATGCACGAATCCTTGAATTTGAATTGAGTAAAAATTTTACTAAACATTAATCTGCCTAAATTCTTTAATAATCCTAAATTGCAAAACATTAAAAGAGTTTCCGATAGAGCAACGATATTCCAATTGTAAAAACTTTTGGTGCGCAAATTTTTAAGCTTACAATTGGATTTTTCATTGCCACCAGTGATTACATAAGAGCGCATTATATTATCTTCTTCTCCTTTCAGGTCTCAACGCTATTCCTTCGTTCCCTTAAGCGAGCACTTGCTCATCAACTTGCCAAGGCATTTAAAAAGTTTATTAGGTTGTAATTGAAAAGTGTGCCCCTATGTATTTCCTCCCTGGCGCCTATATTTCTCATAAACTCTTTTCCCCCACCCTCCCCAACCCCCCAACCCCCCGAAGCTTATATATCTACATTAATTATGAAGTGCTCGACAGAATACTTAGTTGTACCTCCTTGGCGAGTTTTATGGCACTCGGCCAAGTGAAAGATTGATGACACGTCTGGTTAATGATAGTTTTGAAAACTTTATGGACATATAATTGACGAGGTTTTTCTTCCACCATCCCAATCATCGCCACTTGTTTATCTAATGTCTCGTCCTCTCTTTCTAGGCCACAAACTTATATGCACGAGCATTGCACATCGGCACGACAATTATTTGAGCCGCACTGAGCGGCGCGTGTTGCAAGAGAATTTTCTGCCTCTAACATTTTATTTATAGTTGTTTTTAATATTTTTATCGGTGTTGTTGCCCGTTGTTTATACATGTAATCCCCGGATCATAAATCATTTTCCAACATTTCCTTTCGGCATATTTGTGAAAGTAGGTCTTTGAGCTTTGATTTATACCCCTTTTTTCGCGAAAAGGATATTGCGACGCTTTTAATCGACATCGTCATCGACACCCAGAAAACCGATTCAAAACATTTCAATTTTCAATGTATCTAATGACAACACAGGCCGACATCGAGATTAATTTACCAGTTTATTCTAATTTTAATTCGGCCGCACTTCTCTGCTCTCGTAATATCGCGCAAATTACAATTGAAGTCCATAGATCGGCAAAATTAATCACCTCCAGTAGATATACTGTACAGCCTGCCGCCGCGTTACATAATTTAATATTCCTATAGTCCGTGATATTCTTTTGAAATATGATTTTTGCGCTTCTTTTTAATACTTGAAATGTCTTAATTCCGTTACAACTTATATTAAAGCCTCGATGGAACTATTAATTTCAATTTCTTGCCTTAGCGAGTGAAATGTCGGCTGGAGTTTTTTTACAACTTTGCGAATTCGTTAGCCTGGATGAAAATCCGATATTATTTTTATAAATTATTTTATTAAAAACAGCCATTACGCGAAATGGGAGAGACGGCATTTATTATCGGCAATGCATTGATGAAGAATTCTTAAGAATGTAATAATGCCCCTGGCGAACTGACATTTGACAAAGGCTATCTTTAGATTTATTCATATTTATTTTGACTTCTGAAAGCTTTTGTTGAGAAGTTTGAGAACAATTGATCTCCACAAGGCAAATTGCATTTTAAGAAACAAACTTACAAATAGCTTGGCATTCAATAAGAATACCCATTTCCAAGTGGTTTCGGTAGCTGTGACGGCTCGCCGAGCATACGTAACGCATTTTCTTACGCTGTAATACTAAAACTTGTGAGAATTTGTAGTAGAATCATCGGAAAATATTTATCGCGTATTTGCACAACGTTTGATTAATTTCATAAATGGCTAGGAATTGGATATGAATTGGCTTACATCGTATTCGATGACGATCAAGCAATATTTGAAAATTACCAGGAAAGCTGAACTTTTCCTCTCTTCCTTACATTTATAAAACATACAAAGTAAGTGCTGCAAATGAATAAATCTTAGATTTAGTGCTTACGTACATATACGTATATATATATATATATGAGAGAGAGATGTAAAAAGTGGAGGTTGGGATAGTAATGAATGGTGGGTTTGAAAAGGAGGGCTCAATTGAAATCCGAGGGAAGGAAAGGGAATCGCGAAATGTCGACGAAAGCAGCCAATAGATGGTCCGCGGATTGGGAAGGGTAAAGGAAAGACAGTGAGTGTGCCGAGGAGCTTGTAGAGGAAGAAAGAATAGACGGCACGATAATCGAACTTCTTTATTCAGATGCTGTCATTGTAATCTGCCGGGAAGGCAGCGCAATAAATTCACTGTTGTATTGCTTCCAATCTCCTCGTTGCGGATACGGAGGCGTTCGACTAATCGCTGAATATTGAATTACCATCCAATTAGTAATAGCTCGCATCCAGCGGCATTAACTAATCCTTTAAAGAAGCCGAGGGAGAATGAAAAATGACGAGGAATTATAAAAAGGTTATTAATCCCGCGAGAGTTGGGCAAATTGCATGTAGAGACGATTAGAATGGAAGTTTGGATTTTGGGTTTCAACTCTTATTCGCTTCCCGACTTTATAAGTTTTCTTGTTCCGCGAGGATAAGATGAAATATCCTCCCTCCATTCTAATAAGACTCAGCTGAGCTAGGCAACACTCATTGCCTACTCGCTGCATAATTACATTCGCAATAAAGGCTCGCGCTGATTATGTTCTGGCCACGCGTGGTAATTTTAGGACAGGTATCCCTCCCACCCTCCCCACCCCACCCCATCCCGCAACCCAGTAGCGGCGATCCCAAGGACGCGTCGGCCGAAGATGAAAATCCGGCAGAACGGCTTTCTCGCTCCGAGGCGCAGAGGAGCGAATTTCGGCAATAGGCCAAGACGTCTGGCGTCGCGTCTCGCGCGAAAATGAGCCGCAACCGCGAGCTGCCCGCTAATTAAGCTAGACCGGCCGCTTCTGGGAAATCATTTTGGTGCTGCGAGTCGGGCGAGCAGCTACGGCTTGACTTTTATGGATAGCCGCGGCTCTTCGCTTTCGCTCGCCATTCGTAAATAAGGCGATTCCAGTCTCGCGATACGGTAAGTGGGCCGAGCTGGATTTCAGCGGCGCACCGATTGCGCCTAACTTCGCCTAGGCTCCTCGACCTATAACTCCAACCTATTAGCGGGACTTAAATTTTCGCGGAATGACAGCTGTAAGGAGGGCCGGCCGGCTTTTGGCCGAGACCGCGCGATTCGTCCGAGCGCGAGTCATCGCTTCTAATCGAGGCGCGCTCTCAAATTTGATTCTGCGGCTTAACAAATTAGCTTTTCGCCTCGCCTTAATTGCCACGGCAAATTGGAACAGTTTTGCCCGCGAACGAGCGCTTATTCGACGGATGCTTAACCGCGCGAGTTGTAACGTACGCGCGCGAGACCGCGAGTTTTCAGCGATAATGGAAAATCCCTTCGCCTTCTAATATTTATTGCCGATTTAACGAGATGAGCCATTTAATCGGCCCGAGAAATTGCTGAAACTTGGCTGCGATTGAGATTTACGATTTCGGAGGCCGTCTCATTTGGCAACTTCTCATATATATTCATGTCCCATGCAACAACGACGTCTTTGAGTGACACGAGGTACGCTCATACCGGAAGCAAAATTGCAAGACTACGTCATTCTCTTTGAATTATAAATTCAAAGGGCTGCTAAGCATCGTTAGAGATTTTTTATTAAATAGTGCTGTGGCATTTATCTGCACTTTTTATAAAGCGGTGCTGTGGTGCAGCGACTCGCTGGATTATTTCTTACGGCTTGACTGCTCTTTGACTGTCCGACAATCTACCCAGACTTCCCAGACTCCAAACTTAAAAGAAACATTATGAATTCCATTATGAATTAAGTGATAAAGGCAATGCAAGTTCCTCCTTTTTCACGTGACGAATATTTGAAGGAACAATTTTTTACAAGTGGAAGACGACCAATGGCCATACTGTTATTATGTTGACAATAGCTGGCGCTGAGTAACAATAATGATTATCACTTCTATCTCTCTCTCTCTCTCGGCTTTCACCTTTTGATCTCGATAATAATAATACCAATAGTGTTATCATTGCTTCGTTTATTCTCGTGATTATTAAGATGCATATTTCACTTCTCGTGTTATTGATAATTTTATCAAAGGATTTACATATAACAAGCAATTCGCCTGTCAACCTGAGGATAACAAGTTTTATGCTTTGCTTTGCATCAATGCAATTCATGACACTACGGACCTCGCTCATATCACGGCTAAATCTTAAAAATTAACAATCATAAACAGGGAATTTAGGAGCGATTATTTATATATATATAGAATTTAAGGAAATATAAAATCGAGAAAATACTTGATAGCAAATCTCCCAGCTACATACAATTAATTAATTTATACATACATTTAAATTTACATTAAACGTTCTTGCATTTTAAAGAGAAAGTTCATATAACTACATACTGCATTTACTGCTTTTTTCATTCTACATAAATTTCAACATATAATATTCCTCTCGAGCATATAAATATGTCGAATATCATTAGAATTTTGTCTTATGAAATGTATCATTGTGTAATTGATAATAATACAATTGGGCATTTGCATTTAAGCGGTATTACTCGTCCTTAATAATAGCGACGTGCATTCAATTCTTTTCGATCGGCAAAATTAATATTTTACAAGCAAAAATAGCGAGAAAATAAGAGAAAGAAAAATCACATCTATGATTAAATGATTGCTATGGAAGAGAATGCATTTATTTTTCAAGGAAGTACGTGCACGGGTAATTTTATAGAAATTATATTTAATTTATATTTTAGGCTGGAGAAAAAACTTCACTCCACATTAAGCGAATCATCGCGAAGGAATATTCTAATTATTGGAAATGGAAATTTACCATAACCATATTTATGGAAAGTCAAGTATATTCATACTAAGTAATTATTTCGCAGGAGCATATATATATATATATATTTACATTGAATTTATTAGAAATCCCTCTAAATATCTCGAATTGTGAAAGACTCTTTAATTAAATGAGCAATAATAGATTATTTCATTTGCACTTGTATTCATCATTAATATCTCAAATGCCCGTATAAATTACAAAATTATCGTTCAATTTTATTGAATCGAAGCTTTCTTCGGTATCATTATATAAATATACATACCGAGAATTTCAGCTATTACGATTAATTACAAATACTCTATTCCATGCTTATATAAATAATCTACTTTTAAAATATTAAATTAATTTCTGCTCTGCTCGTATTTTTACCAGCTCCATGATCTCACTCACGTAAATCAAAATTAAAGGGGAATAATCAAGTAATAAAAACAATTCTCGTACGTAATGTAAATACATATATATACATAAACATCAGATACTGGCCACTATTCAATAAATTGCATTAATTTGATTTTATTAAATTTAAACATCTAATAATTATCTATTTGGGAATTGATATTATTAAACGGCAATGGATGTAAATATGAGACGTCAAACGTACAAATTGAAGTAAAAGCATAACGAAGAGTTAATTTATAAATAAAAAGTTTCATAAACATTAATATTAATTGCTTAAAGTTGAACGACTTTCAACAAGTGCACAGGCATTCGTTGCATCTACGCTTCGTAGCAATTTCCAAATGATTAATTCTCCTTAAATTTTAAGTAAAAAATACAGAGCAAATAGATATTTGTCGTATTGAATAATATCGAAAAATAAAATGTGAGGAATGCGAGGAAAAATTAATTAAAATATACCAATCAGAGTCAAAAGTTTCAATATGATAAATTGAACATTCATAAGAATTAATAGAAACTGTTTAAATTTACATTGGAATAATAATCACATATGGAGAAGTTTATATGTTTATATATATAAATAAATATATATATGTGTGTATAGAAACTCATCAGGTATATTAATCTAAAGGTGTCAAAAATTAGAAATAGTTTAAATTAAGTCAAAGATAGATGACTTCATATATATATATTTATGAATATCTAAATAGAACATTTTTCAATAAACACTCTAAAAGCTTTTAAAAATCCAGAGTATATGATTTAGGAAATAGATATAGACAGTGAAAAGAGTAACTTTTCCAACATATTTTCGAAATAAAATAAAAGGAATAGATACATAATGAAAGTTCACGTAAAAAAAAAATTTAAGAAAATTTCTTCTAACTCTAATTTTATTATTGACGCAACAAATAATTGATCCTGCTTTATCTTTGCAGTATGCCAACGTTATTTTACTTGTTAATTATTGCCTAATTAATAATTTACACATACTTGAAAACTTTTCTTTTCTTTTTCTTTTTAAGTAAGTGAAGAAAAAAACGTTTCATCAACATATATAAAAAACAGTTAAAAGTAATCAGTTGGTCGGTAAATCTTCAAATTACTTTACAATACTAATAACTCACGGTATTGTGACAGTAAATTTCAAATCGATTAAAATAATCGTGAGAAAAGGCATTTAAATGATAATCGTACAATTATAATAATACTTAAGAATTATAGGCATTAATCGAGTAGCTAATTGCAATTTTTAACTCGTAATAATAATCAGAAGAAAAAAACCCCGTGAATTATTTACTATGTGGTTTTGGCGGTTGGGCGTCAATTGTAACTAAAATGATTAAATGTTTTGAAAACTAATGTAAATGTTAGGCCATTAGATGCTTTGGCTGTTACAACAATATTTATAAGATACTTACGGCTTACTCATTCGTTAATGTGCTTTTAATAAACATAAATATTACGCGCTATAAAATATTAAGGTTACGTATTAATAAATAGAATATTAATTTGCTCGAATGTGTAACTGGCGGCATAAACGCTAACCAGGCAAATTTCGTGCACCTGAAAAATTCTAGATCGCAATTAAGATAATGATAATTAATATTACAGATAATCATCATTAATTACAGATTAATAGAAATTGGAATATCGAGGGTAAGAAAAAATTAAATTTATCGAGCGGATAGCTCTGAATATAGTCAAAAGCCGACTAACTTTGCGATTATTAATCTGAAAAATAATAGCTTCGCCTAAAGTTTCATTTCTTCGACATTTTAATGTCACTTTGTACACAAGCGCACGTATACGCAATGGGAGTATGATTCGCTTGCTTGTAGCATCGAGGTAGCCGTAATGAATACTAAAATCAAGTAATAAAACATTATAGACTAAATCTTCTCATCTAAATATTGCATGCGCAAGTAATAAAAATACTTCAAATAAAGGCAATTGAATTTCTTCTTCGCGTTAACATAAACCATAAAACATTCATTCACGCCAGACTCCAGCTCCAACATAATTTATCATGTAAAATTATACGGCTAATGTCGTTGTAAATAATGCAGTGAGGAATGGCCGAGAGGCCATCGATAGCATTGCTAATAAATTATGTTGCATTAAAGACCTTTTAATAGTTAACGATCAGCAGTCGTTGGGATTTGCGAGGATTTGACATTGCTCTTATCGGACGAGGGACGAAAGATCTTCGTGGTCCTCGCAATAAACATTAGCCTTCGTCGGGAGCGAATACTTGCACTGCATCGGGGCGTATCGCTTACCCGCAAATAATGAAAACCTCAGCACTAAAGTGCAAACGGCGAGCTCCCAAAACCAATGTAAACATCATTGGGCTTAACAGGACGTTTATATAATTACGAGGGAGCCGCGCGCACTTGGTAGCTTCGTCGAGTCCCCCCAATCCCCACCCACCCCGCCCGCTCAACCACGCCTAGCCGCAATCCGCGAAAGCGAAATGATAATTTGCAGAGCCAAAAGTGAGAAATGGCCGTGCGCCAATCGCTCGCTCGTCGATAATCGGCAGCCTTATCGGTCGGGCAGACGAAAGCGAGCGCGTAGGCGTATCGATCGGATGTCTTACGGCCGCGCGATTTGGCGCTGCGCGAGTTGCGTCGGGCGTAGTGCGAAAAACGCGGAAACGACGGTAGCCTAGGTTACACGGCCGCGCTCGCACTTTATATTACGCAAGCGACTTTCCAGTTAAATGACCGAAGGGAAGTGCCCATAACACCTACAAAGACGCGAGCGCACATAAGCACGCAACAACTGATTTTTCTCCGCCGAGGCCTTCCCGCTCCCACCCCTGACCGACCCCCCCTTCCAGCGCCAACCCACCCCACCTCCGCAGGCCCATTCTCACGCGAGCGAGCGAGCGCGCGTGTGTGCGAGCGAACGCTTCGCGCATGCATGCGCGTGCGTGTGTAGGCATGCCGCAAGCATTTTTATTATGTATCTGCCTGATTGTTTTTGCCGCTGTTTTTGTCTACGCTTCGATGAGCGGCTTTCCTCTTTCCAATCCACGCCAGCAGCAGTCTATGGATATTGTTTCGATACGCCGATCCCATTACATGACTGTATTTGCCCATTATTTTATAACCTAGGCTTATTGAAATTAATATATATATACATATACATATAGGTATATACGTATATCGGCGAAGAGTGCAATAGCACTACTTTTTGCAACGCCGTTCGCTCACTCGACCTGTCACTATCGCCTTTTCACGCCCAGTGCATTAAATGCCCATGCTTTCCCCTATTCGTCCGCCCAATCACTTTTATTCCCAGAATTATTATCACTCGTTTATGGAATGCTCACCTTACCGCTCCCATTATTATATCTTCATGTCCACGCTCAATCTAGGCATTAAGCAATTTATTTCTAAGCGAATGCATAATGAAGGAGTTGAGAGGTGAGAGCATTACTTAGTAAATTGTACAGATGCATAGTTGCGCTCGTTGCAGTCGACGAATAATCAAATTACATTTCCCTTATCGGTTACGAATATATAAAGAGATTCCGTCTCCTCTCTCGGCTCTTTAGTTGCTCGAGGTGGGAGAAAAAGATGGGAAAGAGAAGAGAAGAGAGCAGGCCATAAAGCTTAAACAATGAGATAAAATCTCCTGGAAAATTATTATTATCCAGGCGAAGGCATTAATTATCGAATAAACATATTCAAATATCTTGCGAGATATAGCTGTACTTGGTGCATTACATATATCAAAATCAATGCTCATGAAAGGCTTTCGTCGACCATATCATGTTCTACAAGCCTGATTCGAGGCATTACATACCTCGCGCGGAAATTAATAAAATCAACTCAAACTCGAAAAGACTCATTGCAAATGGCCGAGGCAACTAATTACTCTCAAATCAAATGCACTTTTACTTAATTGTACTCTTCGTAAATTATAGCGCGAAAAATTAATTAGATACATTTCCATGAAAAAAAAAGAAAACTTTTTCTCTTCTAAACCGACAGCCAAAGTATAATGCATTAATAATTTAGTCTCGTAAATATCTTATGATTGAGTGCATTAAACTATCGGCTTAATCTAAGAAATCGTATAATTAAAATGTTTTCCCATTGAGTCAACTTTAATGGCAAATGAAATTTTATCATAAATAAATTGAATCCGATCAATATGTATTCGCCGTTGAATTTTTCATTATTATTGATTTACCTTCATAATTTATGCGCACTAATAAACCTACAGAATAGTCTTATTTATTTTAAGAATTTTCTTTTCAAGGAAATCGAGAATAATAGTCAGTTTAAATAAGTTTTTATTCCAAATTCATCCAACTTTTGATGCTACATTCAGCACAAAGTACCCACGCTAATTATTAAAAAGCAAAATAAATATTTTCTATTCTCATTCTCGGCTCTTACGTGCAAATTAATTATTATATACATACTTTTATATACACTTAAATAATATAATAACAATAATTTTTCTTTCATTCCTTTACAAAGACATTCGATTGAAAATTCAAAATAAGTGATATTCTATTGGCGACAGATCAATTGCATCCATAGAAAAAATTTAATAAAACAATAATTGTCCAAATGAAAAGTCTGAGAACATTAATGTGGATGGCATTGATCTTTTTATCTGCAATCGACGCAAAAAACTTGTTAATTATAACACTTGGAAAAATCGATAGACAAAATTTGACTGATCGACGATAATACGATAATCTTCAAATTTCGAAGTAATTTCGAAGCAAATAAAGACACGTCGTGATGATTGTTATTAAGGAAGCCCAGGAGGTCGAGTGACGTCACATCGCAGAGTATTATTCGCTAAAAAATATCACGAGGGACTTTGTTTTCAAGGGCCTTTGATTTCAACAATTATACAATTACAGTACATTCGCAACATTAATCTTTAATTTACGATACTCGTGGCCACTGCTTTACGCGCATCATAAGACGTCGGAGCAGAAAGGAAAAGAGAAGAGAATAGAAGAAAAGAAGCATGGGCAAAGAAATTAAGGAATTACCGATGGCGTTGAAGTAAGTCATAAATATTTGCTGGTAAGGCGAGACTTTGCTCTAAACTTCATGGAGCCCTATTATCCCGATCTATCGTAGATTATCGCATTCCCGCGACTATCGCTAGGCTAAACTGCAATATAACTGACGCAGACAAATGCAAATAGCCGAGAAAGAGCGAAGCCCAACACTGGGTTGGGGACCGGCTTGGTGTGTTAGTGGTCTTATTGGATGTTTTGGGGTGGCCTGTCTCATCGATAACAAATCGACAATCAATCGACCTCCCTTTAAACGATTGACCCAATTTTCCAGATCCTCTCTCTCGCTCTCTCGCTTCGTTTCCCATATCCTTCTTTGTCTCGTGCCAACAGTAAACGGTCATGCTCCAACGGCCCAGCTCTGAGCCTCTTTTTTGTCACTCGTAACGGTAGTTAATTTTGCAGATAGGGCATGGATCGCCAATCGCCGATAATTTAAAGTTGAAATTAATTTAATGCATGTCAGGCGCATAGCTATGAGTTACATTGAGTCGTTAGGGCCGTGCAGTAGACATTCCTCGGCGTATTTCTTCTCTCGAGCATTTAATGTCGCGATATCTCTGCTTTTCCCCCGGATCCCGGGATTTTTCATATCGTTCTTCATTGGGGAAATTAGCATGATATTTTATTATCTTCTAATTATTCGTAAATCGTGGGATGATTTCTCTTAGCTATTGTTTCCTCAGCATTGGATTATTAACGAGCTATAATAACGGATTGGACGGGTAGTAGTCGTCACACTTACGTATTATACACGTAGAAATAAAGACGTTGTCAGCAGGAAATACCAAGTGCCTTATGTTTTCTGCAATGATGTATTTTATCATTGATTTACCGAGGATAATTTGCAAATTTCGTCGAGTCAAGACATTATCTGATAGCAAAATATTATTCATCAATGGAGATATTCAAATCACTTCTCTCGCATGCTACTTTTCTCTCAATTCCATTGCCATTTCAAAAGCACTAATTATTGCAATGAATAAGAAAATAAGAATTTCAATAAAAAAGCCCCCTACCCGTGATCTAAATTACTAAATCACAATGTTTGCATGGAGAACCTTCAGAAGCGAGCGAATTACAAAAATATCGTAAAAACTATTCAACTAAATTGTAAATTTATTATATAGAAATTGCGTAATAATAATAAATTGTAAAAAGAGGAAAAAGAGGGAAAATTGTAGCATTTGTGATAGCAAATCTTGTTTGAAGAAACGTCTTTTAAAGACCCATTGTATGCATTTAATTATCTGAATTATTTTCCAATTTGCGAGAAATGCGCGAGCACGAATAAAATAAATATTTCTCAATATTGCTAAATATTGCAATTATCTCATCCCATGGAATTAACAATCCCGAATAAATTAAATCCTTGATTATTGGCAGCGATTTCTTCTGACCGTTACTACTGTGTCCCATCCGTATAAACACAGACGCGCGCGCGCACCACACGCACGCAAGAGGGATACTTAATGCGCAGCTCGAATTCCAAAATCACACGTGCCCTCGAATATTATTATCGGACGTGTTGAAAATCGCGTTAGTGTCGGTCTTCAGGCCGCGAAAAGTCCTTAACTCATCCGGAAAACGTGTCGAAATAATTCGCTCCCCAACTCCGGAACACTCGGCATAAAAAATACGGCACGAGGAATTTTACGGACTTCGTTTATGGGTTTATTCGATTAATTAAAAATCAGCATTGCATAGTGAAAATTCTATGGAGCACAATAATGAGGAGCGCGGTGAATTTGTACATGTCCTGCAAAAAATGTATTCCGAACGAAATTATTCGCGGCAAATTGGGTTTTCGTAACGATCACGCGCGCAATCATCGAGCCTTCCTCAGATGTGCATCGACACAATGAGCAACTCGATTCTTATTCCCTCTACCCCAGTCCTCCCTTTCTTACTCTTCCCCCCCCCCTCATTCATTCTGTCTCCTTGCATTTCTCTTTCGTTTTTTTATGAGCCCGCGCACTCGCTCCACTAATGATTTTCATCTCCCGCAGATCACTCCTCTGCAACTTTCCATGCCCATGTATTCACAATCTTTGCAAAAGAGCTCGCACACATTGGGCTCGTGCGTGTGAGCATCGGTTTTATATCAGATCTGTGTATGTGTGTCGTATGGTGGAAGAAAATCGTTAACATTACTAAACGTTGTATTACCGAGGCGAGGTGTTCCAAGCTACTTTTTAAATTATAATGTCGGTCATTTTGGACAATAAAGTATTATTATTCAGCGCCATACTTTCTAATTACGATTTTAAAACTTGAGAATATGTAACTCATCCAAGTACCACTGCAATAATTTATTACAAGAAAATGCCTTTATTTTGCCCCGTTTTATGTGGCGATTACATCAGAGAGCCGAGGCGGTGTCGAAAAATTTGAGCGAAATTTCTAAATTGAACTCATGAGCGAATATACGCACGCTCAAATACTATAATTTGTCTACTCGCCTCGTATATTATAATTCTGAACCTAATTTTACTTAAGACAATATTCTTTTCCTAAATCCCGAGCGGCTCAGGCAACTTTTTATCTGTTCTATTAAAAATTGGAAAAATCGTTAACCACAATACACTTAATTGTCTCTTAAGCCTGAGAATTTCTCATTGAGCAATCAGCGCTTCAAAATTCAGTTCAAAGGCAAATATTTTCAAGCATTTACCTACTAAAGTAAATTTCGGTTACGTTCTGGAAAGTAACGAGTAACATTTTTAATATCCGAGATCTTATTCAAACTTTTACAGACTACGCTCATTTTTATGGCCGAGGCAAACTTACATCCTTTTCCTAATCATTCTGCAATGTAAATCCATCGTCTTTTACTTTTATTGAGCCTTCTGACACAGTTTTCCCATTTATAATACGACTACATATAATAATTAGTCTCCGTTACACACACACACACGCAGACAGACGAGGCTGAATAACGTGCACTCCGTGGCTGTATATTTAACGTTCTAAAGACCTATTTGTTTTAAAAAAATTGAATAAAATTAATTGATACGTAATATTTATGCTAATATTTATTTTTTATAATTACGCGGGATAAATGAGATACATCAATTGGAACTAATTGTGCAGGTAATTGTGAAGATGTGCGCGATAATTTATAAATTTGCGCAATCGATGTATTATTGTTGAACTGTGAAGTTTATTATCCAATGGGACAAGCGACCCTCTTCCAATGAATATTAATGATTATTATAAATAGCACGTAACGTATAAATAAGCAATCGAGATTGGAAAATGGAGATAATTCGCTTTGTGTGCGTGTGTGTGCGTGTGTGTGTGTGTGTATTTTAGAAAAGTAATGATGCGCATGCGGGACTACTAGCCTCGTGCATTATATGCATACTATTATGCTGAAAATCTTGGCGGAAACCGGTTGTCACCGCAGTCACCGTGGTCGTCGACGTCGTTGTCCCCGTCGTCGCCGCGACCGCTCCCCCCTCTCCCTCCCCTGCGCTAAACGATAAAAAAGCAAGCAAAAGGACCCAGTCATCCGGCTTTCGCCAGCGGACGATCGTCTACGGGCGGCATTTTTGTCACTTCCGAATTAATATAATGGCTTTCACTTTCCGTCGGGCGGTGCTCACCCGCGTAGTATATGTGCCTGCTAATTTATTGCTACGGAGCGAGTTGTTATCTGGGGGAAAAAAATCAGGCACTCCTGGCGATAAGGAGCCTCTCACCCGACCAACAGCGTCGCACGCGAGATTACCGGTTAAATGAAAATTCCGCTCTCCTCTTTATGTTATAATTTTGTTGTAGTCGTGCTCCTGGCCTTTTTCCCTCTCTCGCGTGCATTTTATCGAGCGAGTACCGAGGCCGTTATCTGTCGATGCTCTTAAAATGTCTTAATGGTATGATAAGAAGGTGTCTAATCACATTACAAAGAAAGGATTGAGGCTGAAGCCCTATTTTAGCACATCAAGCGCTCGATTACACTTGTGACAATTTTTCTTCAATCGATATCTTATTGGTTTAAAGAATATTAAATGAAAAGTAGATTAATAATCTCGGGTTTTCTTCCTCCGCCACTTCCTCCTCCTCCTCCTCCTCCTCCTCCACCTCTTCCTCCTCTTCCTCTTCTTCTTCCTTTTAACAATGTTAAATCGGACCGAGTTCAACTCGTGAAAAGAGTGCCGATTCAATAAAATTTTTAGACACGTTTGTTTGTAAAAGTATTCTGAATAATGAGATACTTATTAGACTTAGTTTTAAATAAATGTGATATTAAATATGCAATTTATAGAATCGCTCTCATTGGCTTTCGTTCCACTCGCTTGTTATGTCTAATAAATATTTGCATTTTTCGTTCCAATATCCACCATATAAATAATGATTGGAAATTGTGTCCCGTATCAGTCAAATTATCTTTATTTTCAATCTTTTTAACTCTCTATAAACGTATATATACATATATATGTATATGGGACTTATTAAAGCACGAAATTTGACTCTTCATAGCTGCATTATTCAAGGGCTGTAAAGTGTTTTTTACTCTAAATTCATTTATAAATGAAGGTTATTCTACACTAGAGACGTGTCCCTAACTTATTTATTGCAATTTGGCATTACAGTCAAGTGGCAATAATCAGTAGCGGTGGATGCAAATAAAATAATCTTGAAGGAACAATCGCTCCGAGCGTAATTCGCCCGTCAGTTAAAAGCTACGGCCGCCAAAGAAGAAGCGAGCCAGTGAAATAACTAAATTTGGATGCAAAATTGTTGTAATTCCGTAATTGGCCTAATTGAATGGCGGAGAAAAAGGTGAAAAAGGACAAATATGCAAATTGCGAGTGGGCGCGGGATGGGCGTAGGATGTAACTTTGAACTTTGGAGGGAGGAGATCGTAGAAATCAACCCCCGTCGTGTGGGGTTAAAGCCGGCCGGGGGTCCGGGACAGGAGCCTGCGAAATTATTGGGTTGAGGATAATAAGTGAGGAGCGAGGTGAGCGAGACAGGCTATCTATTTAGAAAAGAATGTCGGTTCCTTAAGGCCATTCAATGAGCCGCGCCAATCGACCAAGTGACGACGCATTTTCACGCTCGATTCTCGGATCTGTCGCCCGACACCAAACAACCATTGCCCCTACAATTTTCACCTCTGTTTTATGATGGGCTTATTGTCTTATTGAATGATGATTGCTCGTCTTGGACTGATAAAGCAAAATCCAGGTGCTCGGGACTCGGGGACGTCGATTATCTTCCTGCCAAGTGCATTTGTATATGGAAGCAGTTTGATATAAATCTCGGAAAACTCATCTGAGTTTCATATAATGCACTGTACATCTTTGATTTGTGCCATTAAGCTGTCGATGTTGGAACAAATTATTTTTTATCCACAGATAGAGTATTAAAATTGAAAATTTCATGCACAACTTGGCGTGAAATTATTTGCACTTCATAGTCACTGTAATGCATTCTAATGATTTTTTGCGATAAGATATTGTCATTGCATTTTATTCCTGCATTATGACGCGTATAATCTCACATAAACTCTACGATAATCTCTTCAAATGTCCTTACTAAAATATCTGCAATCAATTACGCGAAATTAAATCAGTAATGCAATGTGCCTTGAGCCCTATTTTTAACGACTGCACTTTCAATTTATTTCTTTAATAAACACTGTTTTTTAAATTGATTTTCGCTTTTTTCTAAAATCACATATTTCAAGAAATTTCATTCTATTTATTATTCTATATATTTACTCAATATAATGGAATAAAACATTTTTTTTCGAATTTTTTCGAATATTTCGAAAAAGTTTTCCTTTAAAATAGGAAACAATTATTTCTCGCTTAGACTAAAAATGTAATTTGAAGTATCTTTCACGTTAAAATAACAAATGTCAATAGAACAATATTATACAATTCTTATTTCAATTGAAAAAGTAAACATGAAAATGAATTTTAAAATATTATTTTGGAAATTCTTTATTTTAAGTTAAAGCGTTTCGGAATTGAAATTTATCATTTTTCAATCTAGTGCATTAAAACTAATTGATTCACTAATTGATTCACTCCGTCTTTTCGAATGATAAAAATATCATATTAACGATTAAAAATTGTATTTACTTATAATGATTGACATAATTAGATTGCAACGATAACTGTTCTAATAGAGTATTATTATCATATTATTTGCAATGGACATTCAATATTATCCGATGCTATAAATGAGTATTTTTAAAATTATAAAAATGAAAAAAATAATATTAAGATTGGATTAAAATTTATTTAATAATTAGTTTATTATTAAACATGCGCATAAAGTATAAAAATCTATTCAATTGAAATATCCAAGGCAGAATAGAAAATTGTAGATTATTCAAATTTGATAATTGAAATTTTTTATAAATTCACTAAAATGGAAACTGCTTTTCCTAGGATTGGCACTATAAAGTTAATTTTTAGTATATTTAATATTTGATATATTTAATAACGTGTAATTATATTTCATTGCAATAATTGTATAACCGAGACGACCATATATTTTGATAAAATTGGGACAAAGTGAGCTATTATAAGAATTGCAGTTATTGCTTAATGATTGAAATGCATTATGGAATAATATCTTTAATAATTTTTCATTATTTTTACTTCGGCAACCTTCGTCAAGTTAATATTAGAGGGAAACTAAAAATTAATAATATCTTTTATTAGAGCGAAGTTTTATTCGAGATATATGAGAATATGATGTATTTTTGTATTTACTTACGAATTTTTATACGACTTTGAAAGCCAATTTTCTTCCGTTTGAACGTGGACAAAAAAAAAGGTTATACTAAATATGTATAAAAGCATTCGCTTATAATCGTAATTGAAGATATTTCGAAATATAATTAAAGCGATGTATTTCTCAGGGCATTCGCTAAAATAGTTGGGAACAAGTATGAAATAATGAAATAGTCGGATTAGAATTTACTGACGGAATAGCGTAAAACAGTAGCTGTCCGGCTTATAACTTGGTGCAATCCCCAATAATGAGTATACGATCGTTTAAATTCCGGAACTCGGAGCAAATATAGAGTGGATTTTGTTATTTCCATGAATTATATCGCCACGGAATTATATGCTTTTCCACAGAAGTCACAATTGTAAAATCATGAAAAAATACCATCACTGTTACGTGGATTCTCTCTCTCTCTGTCTCTCTCTTTCTCGCGCGCAAGTATGATCGCACATATAATAACTATGAGATAGATAAAAGTTAGGAAGCCAAAAAATAAAATCACGCTATAAGCTTTCACCTCGATTTCTGATTTGAAATTGTTGTATTAAAATGATAAAATTCAAATAAACTAACAGGTTCGCTCGATTTTATTTCCTCGTTCTAATTATGTCTACATACGCCGTGGTTATTATTTTATGTTTATTAGTGAAAATGGATATTAAGATATTAGAAAGAAGAGAGGAGAAAAAAAAAAGGAAACGAAAAATCCTTGCAATATTACTTTTAGCTTTAAAAGACAATTCGTATTGTAAAAGTACCAAGACTCTTACGATATATTATGTAATCTTCACAGAGTTATCCTTAGGATTAGAATTTATTGTATTCTTATAATATAATTGATTTTTTATTGGCGAATAATGATTATTAGTTGCTTCTGCTTATTCCCAATGTACGTGCTTCGTGGTAGCCAATGAAAATTGTAAAGCCTTACCCCTCTCTCTCTCTCTCTCTATTAATGATACAATAATAAAGATAATAACGTAATATTTCAATAAATTACACTTCGCTTTACAATGATGTCGATGTATTTCCAAATGGTATGACTTGCCAAATAATTAATGCTAAAATAATTTACTTATAATCTACATCGAAGATTTATAAGCGGTTTCATAATCCTTACGCGCTACAGTTTTGTAAATTATTAATTAGCGAATTTCGCTACGTTAGATTTAAAAGAAATTTGCTTTTCACATTTCTAGGAATACGATATTACGCCCGAGCCTTTATAGTTATTTTTACCGGCAAATAATCATGCATGAAGAATTACTTTCATAAAGTTCGAGCGGCATATTACACTTGCACGTTGGAGCAGCTTGGAATTACCGAACGAATAATTGACTCTCACGCAGATTATTCAATAACAAAAGAATAGCATATTTACCAAATAATAAATAGCGTAGGTACACACTGCGAATTATCTGGCAATAAATGTGGGCAAAAATTGTGGCAATTGTGGGAAATTGTGACGTGCAGTAAAAATTCGATCGCCGCCATTCAGCGTTAAAATTAGAGTCAATTTGAGGGGGGAAAAAAAAAAGTTATGAAAATGACAGCAGTTTTTGCAAGAGTTGTTGAGAAAATTTTGACCGTATTTCGTAATAGAGCACGGCCATTGTAAATTTTACAGTGCCTCTTTTTACTTGTGATTTGCCCCTCGGTGTAGCATTTGCTAATTGAATCGTTAACTGCGAGCAGCAACACTTACGCCTATGTTGTATAATTTCGTATCTTACATTTACAGATTTACTTGGTCTAATGTAAGACATACTGCCGCTGTTTTCTTCTAATTTTTCTCTTTTCGCTTCTTTCTTCTTCTCCTTTTCTCGTTTAAATATTAATTGTAAAACAGTTAACTGCCCCGTTTAAGTTTGGATTTATCATGAGATTTTGCTTACTTACAATTTTTCTACATTTTTCTAACTTACAATTGAAATGATTGTTATTAGTCTATAGAGTGAGCTGATCTAACAGTTTACGATTAATTGAATTTGTTGGCTAGTGGCTCGATTGTTTTATATAATTATATTTACAGAAGATAATGATTGATGGTAAATAAATCGTTATTATATTATTGGAATTGATGTACATTGAGAAAGTGATTGGTTGAGTAACTTAATTGTAAAAGTCACTTTGACCTTTATTATTTAGACTAAATTGATCGATTATCTTATTGTTGTAAGTTTGAAATGTGAAATTGACGAGTGTGGGAACAATGCAAATATACGGCAATTAATAACTGCGGATTTTAATGAACAAGATTGTCATTTAAGATAATGAAAATATTCCTAAACTTCAGAGAATAATTGTATAATGAAAATTTCTTTCATTTTTGTGTTCCTTTCTCATTTATTGCATTTCGTTAGTAAAGCAGAACACGGTTGGACAGTTAAAAGTTATTCAAATTTCGATCTAAATAAATCGAATATTAGTTTTAAGTAATAGTGCCACTTAAAGTACACTTAAGCCGTGTTCCTTTTTTTTTTCCTTTTTAATGGAAGCCAGAATGGCTGCACAGTAATTTTCTGCATAATCCTATTTTGCAATACGAAAAATATGTTTATATCACAAAATGCCCGTTACGAAATATTGATAATTCATTTCTTGGAGATCGTTTTTTTTTGTCTTTCCTTCTTTTTCTCAAAACAGCCGACAAAAATAATAGAGATTGACAGGGCACAAATAGCAAAGTGAGTAGATGGAGAAAAAGTGACGAAAAGAGGGAGAACGGAGAATAGCGCAATGCTTCAGCCGTTGTAATCCCTTTAGCGATTTATTAATTTATTATGAATCTTTTTTATATGTATCTTTAACTCAATGTGAAAATTGCCTTGCAAAACTACTAGATTCAGAAAGGGAAAATAAAGCGTAAATAATGAAGTATTCGATTAGAGATTCGAGTGAGGAGCAATGGACTAATTATTATCATTATTATTGAAATGGAGAAGGCAGATGAGAAGTAAGGAAGCTCGTCCCCCCCGACCCCCCCCCACGTAATTAGCTAGTAGACAGTAAAAAGAAATTACTGTTCGCTTGTGTATCTTACAGTTGTATCTTATGTACTGCCAGGATTCTGATTCTGTGCTCCGGGTTCTCCGTAGCCTTGGTTAACGCAAGGAATAAATTGCGCGCAGAGACAAGATTGCGGAGCCTCGGTGAAAATAATGTGAAGCGGAGCTGGTGAGAATGGAGGTAAAGGAAAATCGATGGGCAATCCATCGCCACTCGGATTGCTAAGAGCGAGCTTATAAATTAAGGAGCGGAGGATGCCCGTAGGAGGCGGTGGCCGCCGCAGCAACAGCAGCAGCAGCAGCAGCAGCAGACCTCCGCCCTGAGCATATCCTCGCGAGGGCTAATCTCCGCGACTCGAAATCTCTAAGTGCGAGTGTGGTAAACCGTGGAGAGACACTGCCTCGGTGCTCCGACGCGTACGGCCGAGGCGAGACTTGGAGATAATATCGAGGCGTCGGCGCGCGCCCCGGCGCCGATATTATAATCCCCTGCACCGCGCGTAGAGAGCGCTCGGCGCTCCTCCTCGCACTGGCGACGCTCACTCCGGGCGAGCGCGAAGCGCTCCGCTCGCAATGGCGGAAGTGGCGAGCGGCTGGCCGCGGCGAGGGAAATTTTAATGCGACGATTGAGTAAGCGCGCCACTCGCAACAAGCCGAAAACTTTGCATCAGCCCCCGCGGGCCAGCCTATCCGGAGGGAGGCGAAGCCGCGGCGCGAGTGCGCGGCTGTGGACACGTGGAGGCCGATTTCAGGCTTCTGGATCTGGAGTGGCGCGCGCTCTCGCCGTGTCCCCGGGGTGGAAGAGCGCGACGGACTCCGGGGAGTAGAGGCACCACGCCGAGATGAGAGAAGGAAAAGGAACGGGCGAGAATAGCGAGGTAGGCTAGAATAGGAGTGCGCGAGGGAGAAGGAGAGGAGTTCTGCCGGGGCTTTCTCTCGCTCCAACGGCGGAGAAGCGATGCCATCGGTGCGGACGGCGGCGATGGGGGAGAGGTCGTAGCCGCCGCGGCCGCAGCACGAGCGGCGGCTTTCGAAAGGATGGTGATTGTGGAGCGTGGCCAGGTAGCCTAGGAGTTTGGCGTATATAAGGCAGCCCAGCCCGGCCCAAGTCAGTCATTCACCGGACTACCAGCCCACCACACACAAACCAAACATGAAGGCCTTTGTGAGTATTTCGGTATCACGGTTGAATAACGCCGCGGGCACTTTGACGAGGACGCGGCAGGAGTTGGCCGACGCGGCCGACGTTGATCTTTGCTCGTCGGGGGGGTGGTAAGCGCGCCGCGAGGACAATGGACATCGCAAAGAGGGATATTGGGGCTCCAGTCTCCAGGAGGAGATGCAGAGAAGCTCGCAAGCTCACGGGTTCTCGTTGATTGCTCGGTCGCTCGGTAGCTCGATTGCGGGACGAGTGTGGCACCGGGAGGCACTGGATAGGGTGCCGGTTGCACTCGTTCACGGGGACCGGCACCAGGAGCGCCCGGCACCGCCTCGATCAGCGAGCCGACCGGCTCCCCACCACCGGGCCACACGCGCATCCACTTAGCTAATGACCCCCGCGGGTCCTAATCCTGCTAACGATGCCTGAGACTAGACTCTCGGGCTCCTTGGCTCTTGCATTATCTCGTCCTCGGGCACCCTCGCCCATCATTGTTAAACGAAACTATTTTACAAACGCTCGAGGTACACGCGAATTAAAGCCTTCACCCCACCCCCCTCGACGCGCTAATAATTCTCATTCTCATAAGTCATTTTATTCGACAAGAAGTACGTAGCGTATACAATATAATTCGCCGCACGACCTTTCCGCGCCTGCTCTTCCACGATTTTCTCCTTACAAGCAATTAGCCACCAAATTATTCATAAGCGCCGTTATCAAAATTATCAGTCAGTTAGTCATCAGCTGGCCATTCATATTACATATTCCATAGATTTACTCTTGGGGACAAAATTATCCCATCTCTATGGTAATTTTCACTTAAACATTTCGTATTAAATTGCCTCAAAGGGAAACAACACGCAGATATAAGAGAATTTTTCTTGGCATTTAAGCGTCCAAATCACGCGGACGCGAGTACGTCCGAATCATGAGATATCGCGTCCTTTTTCAATTAAAGTCGACCTATTGTCCAAACTATCAGCAAAACTAAAAGAGAAGAGACAAAAAATTGCGAGTCTTGGCGCTTATTGACAAGAGACAATCGGGCAAAATCATTCGAGTATTTCGGAGATAAAAGTCGTTCTAATGGCGATTGCCTCACGCGCAAAAGTCCACGCGCAATAATTATTAGCCTACAAATAGGTAATTTCGCGTCTCAGCCGCGACGATTTCTGACTTTCCGACAACATGGGATTGATTTCTAATTCAATCACGCCCGACTTTCTCTCTTCTGTCGCGCCTCGCCCAAGAGAGTGAATCTCGCGAACTCATCAATTTCCCTTCGCGTTTACCACGGCTGCGCAATTGTCGACGGGGGTGTATGGGAAGGAGGGAGGGGGAGGGTGGCTGTATGGGGCGGACAGCGGGCGAAGCGTAGGACAGTTTGAGGGAGGAGAACCGACCAATCGACTCAATAAGGGATGAGGGACGCAATGAGGGGTTAAAATGTTCCATCCTTTGCGCGACGCGACCTGGAGGATTAATTAATAGATTGCAGTATTATTGCTAACGCGGTCTCCCAGCCTCTATTACATCCATTGCATAAAGCGACGTGTAAGCGGCGCCTCTTTTTATCCATTTTCAACGGCGTCGGGGCCGACTTGTTCTCTCTAGGCCAACTCGCCTCGGCACTTTTCACCCTAATATGGTTGGGACGAGGCGGTAGGTGGGGTGGGGTGGGGGGGTGGAGGAAGAGGCCGACCGCTAGTCAGCGACCGAGACCATGTTAGGAGACTGCGTTTTCTCTCTCCACCGAAGAGCCTGCACAATCGAGGCGCTTGCTCTATCGCACCAATTGCGAAATATTGCCGCACGACTTGTAATGCTTATATACTATGGCCGGCCTCAGCTAAATTCCCCGTATTCGCGTATATTCGGGCGCTCTTACTTAGTTTGGGCCCAGATGCTGTCCGGGGCAGCGAGTCCTTGTGCGCGAACGAGGGCAGCAAGAGCATCGACGGCAAGAGCAACATAAGCAACGGCAGCATAAGCAGCAGGAGGAGGAGGAGGAGGAGGAGGAGCGACGAGGCAGTAGCTTCGATGCATAGCGAGTCTCCACGGAAAGTGAAAGCAGTGCTCGCTCGCGTAATCCACGGACGCGCTCTCGTAGTACAAGCACACGCACCAAGACAAGTACAGCTCGCCTATCGGCCTATCTCGCCGATTAAACAGCGAGCGAATCGCGATAAGCAAGCGCGCCTCGGATAGTCCGCTTATACGAGAAAAATCATTATTCTTTATGGGGGGGCGCACGATGTCGAGGATCGGAGTCCTCGACCAACCAAGTCCAACCAAGTCCAGCGAGTCCTAACTAATGAGTCTGCGCGCACTTTGCAGATCGTTTTCGCCTGCCTGGCTGTTGCCACGGCCCGCGCTGGAATCGCCCACGGAGGTTACGGTGGCCACGGAGGCTACGGAGGCGGTTACGCCGCTGCCGGTCACGGAGGTGCGGGACTGAGCGGTGGACTCGCCGCCGGTGCCGGAACCGCCCACTCCCTCCAGGGTGGTGTCTCCAGTCTGGGATCCGGTGGTCTTGGCGCTAGCTACGCCGCGGGTGCCGCTTCGGCAGCGGGCGCAGCTGGTGTACAGCAAATCGTCTCCGGTGGTAGGTCGAGGCCGTGGGGCTCACGGCCACCGCGAGTCGCTCCTCGGTCGTAGGAGGCGCCGAGTCGCGCCCCTTTTGTCAATAATGCGCGATTGTGCAAGTATTCCCTTGACAATGGGCCACGCGACCGCCTGGCTACGACCGAGGATCCACCGAGTGCCTGGGGGGCGGCGTCATTTCACGTACGGCCGACATTCGCAGGAGTTCTTGGTGGACGGGCTGACATTGGACCCGCTGAGGGACCTAAGGCCAACGTAGGACCCCAGAGCGGCCCATCCGACCTGGTTGGACCCCAGGAGGGAGCCAAATCCGTTGGTGGACCACGTACCGGACCATC
>JAPYYT010001213.1:0-30186 GCA_030522565.1 Ceratosolen corneri
ATAAAGGGCCGACGCATTTTTCGAGTAGGACTGTATATATAATCAGCGCAACAAATGTACATAGAATAGTAACTTTCAATTCAGCGATAATTAAGTTCATATTTAGCGTGCTCCGTGTATTGTCATACGTCAGTGTATAAGTCTATGATATTATAACAGTTGTGATACTTCGGATTACTCATGTTGACTTGAAGATAGAATTTGTAATTCGATCGTACCTATTAATCGGCTAATCTAGTTTCTCACTAATTAGAGCAGATCGCTGTATATTTCAACTTTTTCATCACTGCTTTCATCAACCGTCATCTACATTTCAATAGTTCTACAGTCATTTCTACAAACCAACATTCAACAACAGTCTGTATTTATAACGCGTTTTCTTCATATACTTATTGTTCAATAAACGTCGTTTTAGCCTTTTACAACAACACCTATTCAATAAATAACATCCATTCCGATCACCTCTCCTTTCGCTATTTGTATCTCCTGATTACATCTGGGAGAGAAAAAACACACACGGGAGAAATCCCGAACAATAACTAAATATCTAAAAATTAATAACATTTAATTAAATATCATTAAATCATTCTAAGATAATTCAATTTTTAGCAAAAATTCTTAAAAATAAAAATTAACTTAAATATATTTATTTTTTATATACAATCTATAAAATGAAACATTTTAATTTTTATATTCAAATTTCAAAAATTGAAAATGTTTAAAAGAGAAATTATGTGAATTAACTCTTTGCAAATTTTGATTGTGCATTCGAAAAACGAAGCCAAACGAAAGAAAATATTGTATCAATTTAATGTATTTATTTGTTATAATTAACTAAAATTATTCACTCAATTTTTTTCATATTTGTTATTTTCTATTATGATAAATATTCTTTAAATCTAGTTTGAATATGATTTACTTTAATATATTTCAGTTTCCATGTGTTCGAGATTCGTTGAAACTCGAGTGGCTCGAAGGAATACAATACTGTTTAGAAATTCATTATAATTTTTGGCTTGATTATCATCGATAGAGGTGCAGCACGCGCCTCATTTGAAAATCTTTAGATGTGCCGCATACACCATACTTTTATGCTAGAACTCCGTATATTGCCTTTAAATAGGATATGATTAGGAAATGCATTATAATTTCCGACTTGTTCATAATCGTTAGATGTGCCGCACGCGTCTTCTGTTCTGTTCCAGATTCAGAGTGTGCCTCGGAATTAGCGGGGCGACTTTGAATTATAATGCACGCGTAATATCGAACTTCAAAATGCAGTCGCTTATGTGGCGGATCTTATTGAAATCGAATAGAATCAACATTATAATCAAGATTCGTAGACTGCACGTGCCGACCATCGCCTGTGGCTGATCGTTCCATTACTAAGAATTCGTAAGCGCGATTGACATTTGTTATCGCGTGGTGGCTTGTAGCAGTCGGTATAATAGTCAGCAATGCGACAAGAGTATATTGTTCAAGAAAGGACCACCTACTTATAGCAGTCCACCAATCATAATTCAAAAACAATGGTCAAAAATACAATAACTGAATCTTCCCACTTGAAAGGATCCAAGCAGATCACCACACCCTCGCAGAGAAGCGGGGTGTTTGTATAAATTTGATTGCATGGCTCATGCAGTCGACACTTGTAAGAATACGTAACGAAGAATTACCGACTTTTAGAAAAGAACGTAAAAGTAATTCAGGCTTGGAGTTATGCAATCAAAGGTAGTCAAGGACAATATGTCTGGCTTTAAATAGAGAAACCAACTACATAAATGCAAGACTACGGAGCCCTTCTCCAAGCGATTCGGCATTGAATTTACAACTGAGCGTCGAGCATTCGTTTTCTTAAACATAAATTAATAAGTATATACATAGTCATTTTCAGACTGAATAAAGCAACATATACTGCAGAGAGCAATGCACACGTAATTATCTTATCATTATTCTCCCTTTCCCTTTCCGATATCTGTTTGTACTATTTAACATCTTGGGAAGAAAATAAACTCGGATTAATTCCCAAACACCATGATCTTATATTATCTATAATGAAGTGTGAAATAATAAGCAATGCTATAAAATTTTTTATATGCTAGTATTCCTATTTGATTTTTGCTATATCAGTAAGTCAATTTATACTAATTATATCATTTATTACAAAATTGACTTCACAGCGTAAAACATAAATTTTTAAACAGCTATCAAAATTAATATTACTACTATAATAATACGCATAACTATTATAGTAAAGGCATAAAACTACTTTATTTTAGTATTTACATATTATATATTCATGTGTATATTTTTCAAGAAATAAATTTAAATTACTTTCGATATTAAATTTTAGAAATAGTAGAATTTAGTTAATAGTATTTTAATCAATAAATAATCATTATATTACTTTGTATAAAAAATTAGAGAAGCAAGAAAGAATATTATTGACATAATAATTAAATTATTCTAAAAATAAAATAAACTTACTATCCTCGCTATTTTAACATCTCAATATATTTTTTTTAATTTTAAATAATTAAATAAAGGCTATCCAATATTGTTTTCAGGATGATTATCGAGGATTCAGAAGACAACTCGAAGACAAGAGGCCACTTGTCGAAAACAATTTACTTAGTGGGCAACAATATATTGCAAACGAACCGGCTTTGTCAGATAATTCGGACACAGAAGGTAAGTTCTCTAGATAATCATAAAATTGTACTAAATAAAAATAAACTTTCAACATTTGTTTATATTTTAAGTATAATTTTCATTCCATTTTATTATCATTGGTTTACTTTTACCCAGTTTAGTTGAAGTTATATATTTCATTTTAAGTGATTTGTTTGATTTTGATTAAATTTTTACACAATTTAAAATTGTTCCTCAAAAGTATACTAAATCCTAATTAATTATAAAATTAAAATATTTCTTGAATGTTTCCATTTAATCAATAATAACAAAAATTGTAATATAAAATCATAATTAGTATTTGAGTTTTCGCAAATAATAATAATTTAAAATTAATAAATATTTATGGCATTAATTCTAAATAATAGAATTTAAAATGCTGCTAAAGTAACTATTGCTATATGTTGGAGAACCGAAAAGAAAAGGGGGAATCCCTAAATAATATTGTTTCTTTGCTTTTGCCATGAATGCTTTTTATATTTATGATTGCCAGAAGTCAGCGAAGAGCCAACGAATTTTTGACTCTAATATAGCATATAGATTTTTGAGTTGATAGTAACTTGAAACATTCGAATTCTCCTTGCATTGTACTTAAAGGTCTTCGAAGGTCGGTATGACCATTACGTGCTCTACAAAGCACGTGCAATAAAAATAACGGATAAAACCTTCTAGGAATTAACACACAGTTGCTAAATATCGTACGAGTTGTTTATCACAACATAGATGCATATTTTGAGTAGTGTAAACATCAAGCGAGGTCATGAACCGAAACGTCGCGCCGAGTCGGCGCTAAGACGTGCGGCCAACTGCCGCTTCGATGCCTCCACTGCCTAAGAGGGCGTTAACACTACCGGTCAAAGGGCATCGATGACAATTGAATAATTAGTTGTCAATCAGTCACCAAAATTTTCCAATGTCATCGATGTGCGAGAAAAGTACCTCCAGCAAAGAGCGGGGTTAATTTAAGTATAGCGACTTCAGCGCGCTGCCTCAGATTCCGCTTTGGTCTTCAGAATCATAGTATCGATTCATGGACCAGTGATCTCTCAACACAAAGTTGTGAATAGTGAAAAGCTTCTCCGCGATCAGTGCACAAGTAAGGCATCAAGGTTCAAGGAAGTTCAAGGAACGCACCGTGAAGGAAGCAACGAGCTCTGGACTGTGCTACAACTTCAACGCGATCAAAGAAGGGACGGTCGCCAATACTCAATCGCGCCTTTACTTGTATGTTATTGTATTTAATTATCCATTGTGCTCACACTCAGACTAGCAGATAAACCCTATTGATCTTAAAGGACATAACAAGTCCATACTTGGTAAGATTCAATTTACGCCTGAATATTGCTGTAGTGTGGACTACAACGACATACAATTCATTACATTTAACATCACTCGAAGCGTCGTAAAATTAATGGACGCCTGACTATTGCGTCCGCTTGGAAATAAGCAACCTTTAATTAAACTCACGGAACTCAACATAATTGTAAATTCACGTTACTCGTATCGCGTTATTATATCGTTATTTATATCGCGGTATTCAATTCATATCTGAATGTCAAGATAGTTCAAGATTTGTAATTTAAATTAAAATAGCATTATAATTATACTACAACATCTAATGACAGCATTATATTTCAATTCAATAAATAAACACCATTTTACAGCATTACTCACGCCTCTTTGCCTCTGTTTTATTCTACCCTGCTTTCTCTCTATCTCCACTATCCGCCTCTCCCTCCCTCCATCTGGGAGAGTGCTTTCTTAGGCCTAATTCCCGAACGCTATATTTCAATTTAATAATTGATGTTTTTATATCAAAACGTAGAAAACGGTTAAAATGTGTATAAAATAGTATAACAATAAAATTATTATCGAGATTTAATGAAGTTTAATTATTAATATAAGAAAATAATAATAATTAAGTTGTTTTATTGCAGTATAATTGATACAAATTGATATAGAAATTAATTTCGAAATTAGTATCAATTTTTTAACTACATTTGGTTTCTCTTGGTCTTACTAATTACTCGTTGCTGTTTTGGAGAATATGAGCCCTTCGCGGCCTCCGCGGGTCTATTTACGATGCGAAGAAAAACCGTTACGTAAGGGTTAAAAAACCGTTACGCTTCATTGTTTCTATTCGTTTTTCCGTTACTTATTATCGATACATGCCTTTTTCTATTATCGCGCCTCCATCTGAAGTTTACGTTTCCAGTATTTAATTGCCAGAAATTTATGCGACAAATTCAAGGAATTAAAAGTTTGTTACGAAACCGCTTTGATGTTCTAGCAATTTTAAACAGTTATATTATAGTGTTTATTCATTTAAATAAGATTTTTTCATAGACATAATGCTTAGAATAAAAACTTACTGATTATATTTCCAAAATTTGATATAAATTGAAGTTTATATTAACAGTATTAGATAACTCTTAACATTATAACGATTAATCGTCCTTTATAATATTTTCTTAACATTGCACAGTACTAACTTAAATATGCTCAGGTCTACTATTTAATATATATATATATTCTTTATTACAATTGGATGTATTTTTTATTAAATAAAACTTTAGTTATCGAGGCATATCTTCATTTATATTGATTTTTTAGTCAGTCACCAGCTTGATGGCGACTCTCGTGGTTATCGGAGTACTGAGGAACAAGCGCGTGAGCTTACAAGTAGCATACGCCACGAGGTGAGTAAACTCTCGAAGCAATGGAATGCCCTTATTGAGCGTAGCGACTCTTGGAAGCGAAAGCTTGACGACACCACCACAGTAAGTATTTGTTTTTATATTTTACTTAGAGAAAAAATATATTTATCTTATAATTACTCGATATTCATAGTTCACGTTTATTTTGATAAATTGGATTAAAGAATAAATGTTGTTAATGCAAAAGAAATAAACAATGCATAACTAATCTTTATTGATCCAATAAACTTGCTCATTTATGAACTTATCGTAAATTTATCTTTTATTAATTCAAGATTTATTTAAGTCCTTGACTTATTATTAATTAAATAATTTTACTACAATAATTTATTATTTATATTTGATCCCTTTAATTGTAATAATAATATAGATTGTATTATATTATAAAACAAAAAGGTTTTACAAAAATAAAGTATTTATACATTTCTAATTATAAATGAATAAATTTACACGTATGTATATATTTTGGAAATAAATTACGATATGTGTTTCTCTCCTCAATGAAAGGAGAGGAGAAGTAGATAGTGAAAGGGAAAGGCTAGCTAAAAAGATGTAATACAGAGCAAATTAATTAATAAATATAATCCGTGGTGAGTTTATTGTTAATAATAAATTAAAATATAAAACGTTAACAATTAAATCAAAGTTGAACACAAAAGTTGAACAAAGTCTTGAAACTGGTCGGACTTGAGATTTTCCTTTGATTAGTTTTAAACCCAATTTTCAATATTTATTTAATCTTGCGATTCTCAAATTGATTATGCTTATTTAAGACTTATTATAGATAATTATTTTTACAATATAGTATTCGGGAAGTAACTCAACGTATAAACTCTTTCCAAAATGTTAAAGGGGAGAAGCAGATAGTGGACGAGGAGCAGTAGCATCAGGTATTGAAAGAAAGTATGCTAAAGATGTATACAACTTTAATGGCATTTATTGATGATAATATGTAGAATATAATGTTAAATTTTAGTTGTTTTTATTTTGATCTCAAGTTTATTATGCTATCTTGATACTAAGTTGTAAATTAAAACGTCTTAAAACTAATTATAAATTAAATGTCGTGATACTTGAAGGAAAAAGTGTAGTCTGATGAATTAATTAAATGAACGAACTACTTTCCTGTTATTTCGGTGAAGTAGATGCTGTGGCGGTCAGTCGTAAGTTGTACGTCACGTTGCCTATCTGCTGAAGACTCACGTGGTGTCTGAGTTGCCTTCCGATGGCTCTGCTATCTAGTTCTTCGGTGGTCAATTGGAAATTGAGCACCGCGTGACTGACTATCTAGTGAAGTCACCCGCTGCCTAGGAAATGTTCGGCAAACATCTTCAGTGATTTGGCTAGTTAGTAGCTTTGCAGTCAATTGTAAGTTAATTGCCGCGTCGTCTGACTACTTGAAGATTCACGTGTTGTATGAGTCGACTCCTGGTGATTGCTTAGTAGTTCTTCGGCGGTCAATTGAAAGTTGAGAGTTTCGTCACTGAGGTGGTCAGTTGAAATTGAACGTATCGCTGTTTGACTACTTGAAGACTCAATCGACCTGCTTTTCTGGGAAATGTTTATTAGTTGGAATAATGAAAGTACTTCTCAAAAAACACGTAAGAATTCCGTTAGGAAAGCTCTTTTGAGGAACTCCCTTTGAGGAACTTGCTCATATGAACTCCCTCTGTTGCTCGAACAGTCTAATTTTACTGTTGTCACTCACCCTTCCTGGGAGTGTGTTCATTGTCGAAATTCTTGAAAGTGGAATGGAGTAGAAGCAAGATCAACTTTTGATCAGTATTTATAGTAAGTATAACACGGTTGTAAAAAGGTCATTAGCGAGAAAACGGAGTACTCGATGTATTTTCTTACTATATGCGTAAGCTCTTGGGATACTTCTATCAATCATAAACATATCAAATATTCTAAATAATTTGCAAACAAGAAGATAGTACAAAGACGATCGAGAAACTAACCAAACTCGAAGAGTATTATAATTGCATATTTTCATTTTGTTAAAATATAATTTTATAATTCATGAATTATTTTATAATTACAAATTATTACCTACTTTTATGTTTTAACATATTCGTTTCAAATAATTTTTTTGTATTATTTCTATTCCTTGAGCCAATTAATCGTTTAAAAATTAAAATTAAAATTTGAGAAGGGCTTGTGTTCGAGATTCCGTCAACAAATTTCTTATGTCGGTGACTAGAATTGCAACCTTCTCTATCTAATCGCGCAGTTCACTCAATAAATGTATTTTGAAGCTTATTTACCTATTCTTCTATTTCTTCGAATATTCACGCTATTCTAATACAAAATGTAAATATTAAAAGCTGAACGCCACTCTGCCATTCCAATAGCAGTAATATATTCACACCATAGAACATTCTCTCCAAAAAAGGGATTAGTAAAAATATCAAAGGGAGTTACAAAAGCTTTGAGACTGCTAGTTTTATTGGTAAGATCAGATCATTAAACCAGTTATTTTTTATCTATTATTTATTATTTTTCAAGTTGCTACAGTACAATTATAATCTGTGTTTTTTCTTAACTATTTTGATAATATTACAAGCTACCAACTATAAAACCTTGGCCATCTTTGGAATTACTCCCTCAAAAACAGACCCTGTTCAAATTGAGTAGAGAAGCTACCAACTATGGAACCTTATTCATCTTTGGAATTTGAATTAATTTACCACCGACCATAAACACGTAGACCTTTTAACTGGGTGTTACTGATTCATGACGACGCCATTATTACTATAAGTCTCAACCAATATCTTATTCGGCTTACAAGTGAGTAGCGGCGAGACAACATAACCTTTTAATACCTCTATTTTCTACAATTACATATCAATTATCTATCCGGACAATTAGGAACATTCAACATTCAACTATGTAATGATTAAACATCTATTTTTATATTTCTTAGTTAATAAACGTAATTTTTAGTCTCTAACAACAAAAGCCACTCGATTAATAACACTCGTGATTATCACCTCTCCTTTCACTATCTATATCTCCTTATTACATCTTGAAGCGAAAATACATACGATAAATAAATCCCGAACAGCTTGATTTATTTAAAAGTAACATACAAATTTAAATCTCAAGATTTTAAAAATAAATATTGGCTTAGATTAATTATATTATTAATTTTCTTTTTTATTAATCATCGATTAAATATATAAATAAAATAAAATCAAATAATACATATTACATAAATTAAATATCACGTCCTTAAATTATGCCATTTGAAAAAATGAAAATTATAACTCTTAAAGACAATAACCTCAAATATATCACGAATTCCTAAATACAGCAGGTGTATAAGCAGGCTTAAATTAGTGCAAAAGTATTACTTATTATGTTTATAATAACTATTTAAAAACTTATAAATAAACATAATATAAATAAACATAAAATATTATAGATAAAACAAATTAATTATTTGTATACATTCTATTGCGTTAATTTATATTTTCTCGTATTCTGATTTAATATATTGTGGAGTTAAAAATTTATTCAGTAAGAATTTAGATTTAGACCCAAGATGTTGTAGGAAAGACGAAGATAGTGGAAAGCGAGAGATAGCAGGGTAGAAAGAAATGAAATCGAAGAAGTCGTATGTAATACTGTAAAACTGTCTTTATTGAATATGTATGGAAAATATAATGCTGTTTTTATCTGAAACTATATATTCCGCAGTATCGAAATAAAGCATAAATTGAATAACGTGGAGTTTGAAATTATTGTGTTAGTCGTGTGATTCAACAGGACTTACCTGCAAGTTGTTGTATCTGCTTGCTGGGTGTTAGTGCCGATGCTGGTGCCGAGTATCTAATTTAATTTTTATAAACTTACATTAATAATATCTTTTGACTGTTTCAAATAATCAAATTTCATTAAGAATTTTTAGGAAAATAATTATTACTTCAATTTGTTTAATAATTGTGTATAAAAAATAGAAAATTTTTGTATTTATTTATTTATTATAATATACTGTCTAGTATTTTCATAGAATGATTAACAAAATACATACAAAATATAGTGTATATAATAACAATCAATTTAATTTAAAAATTATGAATCAAATACTGATAACAAGTAGTTTAAAAATATAAAGATTTGGTAAAATATAGAACTATATTTAATATAATAATTCCTTTATAAAAAATAAAAATAATTAAAGTAGAATATCCTCGAACAGTTTATATAAAAAAATTAGAATAATGTCAATTTATAGTATACTTCTATACGCTAATTTAATCTATTTGTAGCACTGAAATAAAAAAGATTTATATTTGTGTTCGGCGTGCGGCTCGAATAAAAAAGGAATGGGCGCGGACCCAAGCGTGTGAATTCTCCCCACGAATGTATGAGGGAGAAACAGATAGTAGAAGGGTCGAGATAGCAGGGTAAAAAGAATCGTAGACAAAATAGGCGGTTTTCATGCCAGTTAACACTTAGATTTATTGAACAAAAAATAACTTGAAGAAATTGTACTTGGTCAAACAGTAAATTATACTATTGTCGTTACAAGAATTGTTGTATGTCGCATTTACACAATACGCGAAGCGCGGAGAGGTTTATACATGGAATCTACGTTATTTCTTTACACTTTTACGATCGATTTCCCGCACTGATTACGCGTGAATTTAATACCACGTAATTGGCGTACAATTTAACAAGATAATCCAGGTTCTTTTTATGATGGCGAAGTGTCCCGTCATACGTTTGAATTACGATTAGACGGATCGCGGCGTGGTCTTACAACTTGTTCGGCTTTATGGGCCGAGGCGGTCTCCATCGGCAACACAGGCCGAGTGAGATTACGTATCTTCGTTACTTCACAAGATGTACAATCCGAATGGAGTAAGACGAGGAGAGACGTAATGGTTGCTACTTGCCTCTTGATGCGCTGGTCCAGCTGCGCTCACTTCCTGGGAGCTTCGTCTAGGATGGGATTGGTTCAGTCGCGGGCATTGGCGTAGCGAGCTCAGAGTCGTGGATAAGCTGCTTCTTGTGTACACAGGCCGACTGCTGGGCTGGAGAGAAACTCGCGTTGTAAGACCACGGTACTGCACTGGAAACCTTGAGAGAATTCTGCCCTCGGGGTGCTTGCGGCGTCATTTTATAGTCACAGGGCAAGCTAGGCCGTCTAGGGTGTCCAATTATTGGGTGGTAGGGGGTCAACTAATTTTCCTACTCTAGTGAGATTGATGAGCATAGAATTTTACTTCCTTGAGAAAGGGGTAGGGAGCAAGGCCAAGACGGTGGGGAAGGGGCTGCGCTGCGAATCTGCATGCGCCCTGCACCACGACGTTGCGCGCTGCAGCTCATCTGCTCGCTGCGCTTGGCTGTCGAAGCTGTGATCGCGAAATACAATTTGCGCGCACAAAAGACATACGATGATACCGTGGGGCTACTAACGGGGGCGGGGGGTCGTATCGTTACAAATTCAGACGCAAACAATAATGTACATTGCAAGAGTTACATTCCTGTAAAAAACATGGCAATCATGAAATATGAGACATTTAAACATAATAGTCACAAATAATATACATAATATAATAAACAGATATCGTAGCAAAAATAACATACAAAATAAATTATATAGTATAATTATATATACAAAATGTATTATATAGTGACAACTCAGGATTCTATCAAAATTCCGAACAATTTGTGATTGTAAAATTTTAACTTCAGAAAATAATAACCACTAAAGCAGTTGAAATTTTACTTAAAAATTGAGATAATTCAACATATTTTGCTAATTTCTTCTTTTAACTGAAAAAAGCCTCCACCATCTAGATATGCTGTTAAACATTTATTTATAATTATAGAGTATACGGTGTATAATAAACATCATAATATAATCATGTTAGAAAACGGACTATTTATTATTTCTTATATTGACACAAATCAATTAGAATATTTAAATGGCTAGATATTATAGTTAAATATTTAAAATATATTTTAATATATGATATAAACCATTGTAAAGTGTGAAAAAAAAGTAAAATAATATAATTTTGTGTCTGTAAATTGTTTATTTTGTACTATTTCTGAAATATTTTAAAGGATATTTTAATAAGATTTATATTTCAAGATCATTAATTTTTATAAATTGTTTAAAAATGTGCAAAAATTAAAATATTATTTTGAATCTTTTTAATATATATATAATGACTGATAATCGACTATATGTCTATAAATTAATGACTAAATTGTATACAATTCTTTTATTTTTTAGGATATAAATAATGATACTCATACTATAAAAATTGCAATATATTATATTAGATTTTTATTTACTATACTACTTTATTAATCAACCAATAAATCAACTCAATATTTTAGAAGTTTATTCTATTATTTAAAACAAATTATTATCAAATTTATCTGTTTCATTATGGCCAATACACCAGATGTCCTAAACAAATTTACAATTTATTTTATGGTGCGTCGTCTTTATAAACTTCAAAAACATAAAGAATTTTTTTATGTAATGTTCGAAATAAAAATTATATAATAAGAAATTTAATAAAAGCAGTATACTTTTTATATTTATATAAACTTATATATTTATTCATTAAAATTGATAAGTTCTTTTTTGTTACAGCAATTATTATGAGTAATTAACAATTTTAAGTTTTTTTAATGGTATCAGTAAATTTAAATTCAAATATTTTAATTTTGTGATAAAGATTTACTAATTATATTTTGTATTATATTTATATTAAGAATAAACTCGTTTGTAAAGAAAAAAAAACTTATCTATATCATATATCAGATCATTCCTTTTATAACGAATTTTTACTTATTTTCTTATTAACATAATTTGAGAGGTATTCAATATTATATCCGTGGAAAAGCATATAATAGTAAAGGAGAAAATTACACAAGTAAGGAAAAAATCACTGGAAATTTTAATATCACCAGTCTAAATTTCTATGAGTTAGCATATCAAATTCGAGTATAATAATATGAGTAGGAAAGAGAAAAAGAAAAAAATTTAAGTATGAATTATAAATAAATAAATAAATTAATAAATAAGTTAACGGACTAAAATATATGAAATATATTTTTAATAAAATTTTAAATAATGTATTTTTTCTTATTTTTAAGAAAGTTTATACATTCAGAAATACAACATTTAGATTTATTTCGTTTAATAAATTATTACTTTCAAATCCCTTTTCCAAAGCTGTAAAATAAGAAAATTATTTTCCCATAATTTCTGTATATAAAAAAAATCTCTAAATTCATCAAAAATAAATATGATATACAATCAGATATTAATTTTATACGCTTTATACAATAAAATATATTATTGGTCAAACAAATAATTATAAATTAGAGTGCTTATTTTGAAAAAATATTTTCTATTTGACACAAAATTTTTACTTAAAATGGATTTAAAATTGATTGTAATATATTAAAATGTCAATAAAATAAGTTTACAGCTAATTAATTACATAAGATTTAAGTGATTACAATATACCTATAAAAATAAAAAATAAAAATGTTAATTAAAGGTCATATTATTTTCAAATTTATTTTCAAAAAATATTAAATATGGTTTAACTATGGGTAT
This sequence comes from Ceratosolen corneri, assembly GCA_030522565.1. Lineage (NCBI taxonomy): Eukaryota > Metazoa > Arthropoda > Insecta > Hymenoptera > Agaonidae > Ceratosolen > Ceratosolen corneri. Next base: position 13,006 of record JAPYYT010001213.1, read on the forward strand.
TGTGTATATGATAAACGTTGAAAATATTAAAAAAATTTATATCTAATTCTCGATAAAATAAGTCTATAATATTATTTCATATTATTAATTGACAAATATTTATTTTTTTAAATTTAAATATTAACAAAATGCTTGAATAATATTTCTATATATGTGATCAATTTGTTATTTGATCAATTAAATAGAATTTTATATAAATTTATGTAATTTTATTATTGATTCAACGTATTACTAATTTAAAGTAAAATAATATAGTTATCTTTATTTTGAACGGACAATTATATAATATATATAAAAAATACAAAAATGTATATTTACCAGTACTGTTCATTTAGCATTTGTAGCACATCATTTGTATATAAGTATAAATAGTATAAAAAATTAATTTTATTGCTATATAAGATCTAGCTTTTAATTTACGTGATTTGTTAATATTTAAAAGGAAGTAAAATAGCTTCAAATTTCTGTATATTACAATATTGTGATTATTGAGTAAAAATTAAAATAATGATTTAATGACAAAAGAAACTGAAATTTCTTTTATAAACAGTAAAGTATTTTATTTAAATTTATTTAAATTTTTTAAATTGAAAGTATTATTTTATAAAAAACTCATAATCATTTAATATAAAAATTCTATAAGTATTTTGCAGTATTGAGTGTTAATTATTACTTTATATATCATATGTAATATTTATTCAAAATTGAATTTTGGTCATTTTGTTGCAAGTTTTTTAGATGATATGATATTAGATTATTACTATGATAATATGAGATTAGATTATTACATTATAAAAGAATAGCGTTAACTTTATAAATTTTAATTTTTCCTTGTTCAGATAATAAAATTAAACTATTTAAAATATTTAAATATTATGTATTAACTAGATAAACCTATTATTAAAAAATTACATATAGTTAATAACCCTGTGATAAATGACAAAATGACCATTATTTTAAAACTTTTTTCATTTACTTGTAAAAAAATCAATTGACTATTAAATAAAGGAAAGGAGTAAAAACGATACAAAGAGAAACAGATGGTCAGGAAGAAAGCAATTCGGTCTCGCGTTGAAAGAGGCAAAAGGCAAGTACAGAAAACGAGCCGTTGTTCAGTTAGAAATCTCTTGGGACCCGTTGAGATTTGTGTTTGTCGATATTTAGTGATACGTACACAAACACATTCTCGGAAGAGAGTGAAGAAGAAAAAGAATGAGTGCTAGCATCTGAGCGCCGTAGGGGAGAAGGGAGAGACGACTCCCGCAAGTACACGACTCGTACACGAGCGATCCTCATAGGCGGCTGTTTCACTTTCCCAGTACTACACTCTCCTCAGTTCACTCTCGCTTGTCAACGTGTGTATAGTTATGTGTGTACTTTTAAACTATACCTTTCGTTAATTACTTTTCCTTTTTTATGAATTTGTGTGCTTAGTTTATGTGAATTTTGTAAGCAATCTTATATTTTAATTTAGTACATTTGATTTACCTTACATAGTTACATGCGCAACTGTATAATCAGCAGCTTATTCCAATTTACTTTCACAATGGCCTGATTACTTTTCTTTACAATGTCTTGCAACCATTTATTTATTGGATTTTATTTAATTCAGTTAAATTTTTCACTTTTTGAATATATATTTTTTAGATTTTGTATTTCATATATTGTATATAAACGTACGATTATACATTTCTATATGCATTTATGTTCAGCAAAAATTGTATTATAATTTATTATGGAATCGTTAATTTTTTATATGTAATTTATTATTGTTGTGGAATGACATTATTAAAAATACCTAAAGTATTACAAAGATTTGAAAATTTATAATTGTATATTTGAGAAATAAGACTGTAATCGAATAACTAATAAATTAATATTTTATTTTAATATAGTTACATTATATTCTGAAAGTAATAATGTCATTAATTCTATATTAATATTTTTTAATAATTATTTTACTAATCATTATTTTATCGTATCTTAACTAGTAAAAATATTAATTATTATTATTATTATTATTATTGAAGAATTTTAGGTATAGTAAAAGTAATTAATGATATAAACAAAAATAATAGCACTCTGCTATAGAAAATAAATATTCAATGTTATAGATTTATTAATACTAATAACGAAAATGTAAATATTTATATTCTACTAGCAAAATACTAAATATATTTTATTTAGTTAAATGATTAATATTTTAATTTTAATGAGCATTGATTTCTCTTTAATAATTTTATATTTTATTATAAGGCAAAATTGTAATACATATATAAATTTGCTATTGCAAATAATTTATATTGTATTTTTGATAATTGTATAATATTTATATCAAAGTATTATTTATTTGTTTAAGTTTAAATCTAAAAATATTTTAAGCCGTATTTATCGGTATAATTTCTTTAAAATAAATTTCTATTCTATATAATTCGAAAAATGGTTGACAAATTATAATACTTTTCATATTGTACAACAAGGAATTGCTTTCTTTTCTTTTTCTTCTTTTTTTTTTCTTTCTTCTATTAATTTCTTCAACTCATTTTAAATTAATTATTGGGCTATTTACAGCTTAGAATATAATGAGCTCCTTCTTGTATAGACTTCAAATCAGAGTCTTAAAATAATTCTACCACTTTTTTTGTTCGATACAAGGAAATAGTGAAAAATACTGCATATAAATATTTCCTTATAAAAATATTTTTAATTACATATTAATGTATAATGATACTTATAAATATGAGGTGCAAAAATATATATATAGATATTAATGTACTACGGTTCCAAGTAAAAATATTCACTTATTAGTATATTACAATCATATTCCAGGAAATTATTTTTTCAGAAAGATATAAAGAATTATACACGCTATTTCCTCGTATATTCTTATATTCTCACTTTCCATTCGTTTCGGCTAGAGAAAATTTCCTCTATTTGAAAACGAGTAAATTATCCAGAACAAATCAGTGCTTGTAAATAATGACTACTAAAATAATGAAGTTTGATTGTAAGATTGCTTGCATATTTTCGACTGTCGGTATGCATGAAATAATTTGAAATCAAATTGAGAATCGAGAAGTAAAAACCATGAAGTACGTTACAGAAAATGATGATTTTGCTCAATTGATAAGTGTTATTTCGTGAGGCGTTACAAAAAAGAAGATAAAAGACGTAATAAATGAGAATTATGAAGATATACTTTTATGACTTTCAAGATATTATCAACTATAAGCAATTTCTGTGTTGATAAAGATAATTCGATGGCACAAAAATGTATGATAATCTGCTGTGATAAAGATGAAAAAGAGTACGAGAAAGTGTGTGAGTGCACGTGAATCGTAATAAATATTAATCTATACTAGAAAATCAATAAAAAAGTCAAAAAAAAAATGGAGTTGGTTAATGGTGGTGGGATCGAAATGCTATCAAGACGCAGTATCGCCATTAAAGATTACGAATTGGATAAAGATGAAGATGAGAATTTAGATGAGAACGATGATAAAACTTCGCTCAAAATCGATCTCTCAATGGCCGAACAGTTTTATTACGAGGTCATTTCATCTTTTCAAAAGGAAGAGGTAGAGTTTTATTTTGGTATGCGCAAATCTCAATTTTTATTTAATTTTAAGTCATTATACAAAATGAAGAAAGTTTATGAGGTTAGATGAAAACATTTTTCATTTCATGCATCATATGTTATTTCTTATTTGAGATTACACAACAATGTTATTTTCCTCATTTAAATTTAAATAATATTTTTTTTCCTTATTTGAATTAAGATAACAATGCCATTTTCCTTATTTAAGTTTAAATAATAACCTTATTCTCCTAAATTATTCTGATATTTAGATATCAAATCCTGAATTTACAAATTATCCACATTTACAAATTTATTGATATTGATACAAATTATTGACTAATTACTAAATCTGAAAATAATATTCTTAATTATCTTAAATAAAAATTTTAATGAACATCTAAAAATGTTTTTTTTTATTTTTTAACGAGGAATTCAATTTAAAATATATTGTTATAATATATATAACTATATAAATATATATAAAACTGTATTCGAATAGTCAAATTTCTTATTTACAATTTAAAAATCATAAAAATCAATATGTTGATGTATGGTATAAGAATTAATTAATAAACATAATTTTGTATCGGAAGAAGCTAAAAATATATATATTTTTATATACACAGAATTATATATTTATTATTAATAAAAATTTAAATTACAAGATCTAGAAATCTTTGAAATGGAATATATATCCCATACTATATTTATCCTGCAATAGTAGATAAAGTATTGTGAAAGTGCTGTTTTGGTCATTTACATTAATAATAATTTATTGTCATTTACATTAATCTTCCGTTAAAACCGAGAATTTAAAGAAAAGTTACTGAAAACAAATTGTAAAAATTTTCTCTATTATTTAATTAATCCATTTATAATAAACTATAAGTGTTTACTCAGATAAAATTTTATTAAAAAATATATTTATATATAATTACTCAATACAAATTGAGATATTGAAATTGGTACTGTAATGGTATAATCTTAATGTTGGTTTAAAATGTTTAATGGTAGCAAAACTTATTAAAATATTTTAAATACAATTTTGCTAAATACGTTAGACAGTTACACTCTATTTACACTCATTAAATTATCATAACAAGATATATGAATTAAATTCTAAGTTCAGACTAGTATTTTAACGTGAATTTCGTATCAAACAGAATTCAAATATCAATGATTGATAAAAATCATAATTACAGTTATAACTAAAAATTTCTATTTAAAAATTGTTTAGTTAATTTTGCATTTAATCTTGAAAGCCTGTATTCCTGAAATAGGCTGACAGATGGAAAAAAAATGCAGAGGCATCTTGGCGGCGTAAGCTCAGTCCAAAAATTAAGGCAGCTGCGTTTTCATTGCGTGCATTAACCTCGGCTTCTCGTATCTCGTGATATATATTCAGGAACAAGAACGGCTTTCGAAGGCGAACCAGTTTTATTACCTGGCGCTTGTAACCGCATGAGTGCGTGCATGCGCGTGTAGTTTCTTTCTATACAGGCATGTATATACTGATAATCCAGTTACTTGCTTCTATCTGCAAATTCTTCTACTGATATATATCCGGTAGAATGGCGAATATTTACGAGTGACCGTAGCCACAAGTCCGTATAGCTTCTGTATCACATTTTTAATTTTCAGTTTCGCTGAAGTGTACGCAAGATATTTATACTTGAGGTATTGACAATATCTGCTTCAAAAATAAATATTTCTTCGTATAATCAATTCTTCGATACCTTCTCAAACCATTGCACTTGCCACATTTAAAATTGCTATTTATACATTATATGTTTATTCTATTATTTATTATATTATATTATTATTACTACATTATATATTATATTTTTATATTATTTATTATGTTTATCATTATTATATTTACACATTTATACAATTTAATTTATATATATACAGGATTAAAAATATATAGAAAATTAATTTAAGCCTTTAATTTTAAATAAAATCTTAAGTATTTAATATGATTTTATACTAAAAATCAATATAAAATTTTTGAAGTTTTTATTTCATATTTAAAAATAGATTTTATAGTAATGGACACTAATTGTTAACAATAATTTGTAATAAAAAAATTCCTAAATGATTTTTCATGATGAATTCGTAAATGAATATTTTATATTTATAAAATGTATGATTAAATATTCAAATTTAATATTAAATATTAAATATGATTTAATAATTACGATTCTGTATTTTTTTTTTTATATTTTTAATATCATTTTTTATTAAGCTTTTGTAAGAATTATTAAATTGTGTTCATTCATACGAAATTTCTTGATCATTTTATAATTTTAAAATTAATATACTAAGAGAATATTTAAATTTAAATAAAAAAATTGAATGAATAAAGTTAGTAAACTTAAGTGAATAATAGTAAATAGTAAATTCTACTCTTTTAAACTCGATACATTTTTTAATGCACCGCAGACACATTTTTGTCGCTATTGCTCGCGCAACTAATACCTTTAGAATGCATATGTAAAGTAATTTTCTTTTGTGAAAATGAAGAAAAAAAGAAAGAGGTGAAATAGTTGTAATAATGAGAATAAACAGAAATAATATATGAGGATCAAGAAAAAAAAAGAAAGATAAGAATGCTTTGTGTGCACATGAGCTCGTTTACTATGTGCAATGCTGACATTAATAGATTGCATACACTGTTAGATTACATAAATAGTTAAAGTACATATTAATCTTCTTTTAAGTAGTTTTTATTTCTTTTTTAGTTCACTGCTATATACCAATATTATTATATTCGATGACAAGCTTCGATGATTAAGCTTTACCTTATTTTTCTTGTGTATATTATTTAGAAAATAAAAGTTACTAATTTTTTTCTAGCAATTATTGCAATTTTAAAAAATCACTAAAACTTGAAATATTTTTCTATTTTTAAAAATAATACATAGTTAGAAAATTTTGTTAATTAGAATTTTCTTATAAATTTTTTACTTGTACAAGCTAATATACTTTTTATTTATAATTTTTAATTTTATTTAATTAAATGTAAAAATATATTCCTTATTTTTAATATTCACACATTTAAATAAATTATGTTTCAAATTATGTTTTCATAAGTTTATCTGTATGTCTTATGTATAGCTTAAAAAATATTAAAAATATGTTTTTTTGTTGTTTTTTCGTGAAATACATTATATAATATACATCAAACTGAATTTGCAAATTACTTGAAATTAATTTAATATGCATATTTTGTATTACATATAAGATTGATTCAAAAACTTTTTTATATAATCTACCGACTCTAATATAGTATCAAAACTTCATTACTCTCAATGACTGAGGGAAAAATTGATCGATTATAAATAATTTATGTATCTTTTTCGACAAATGCAAATATCACAGAGTTTTTATCGTACATATATAATAATAATAACCTAAATTTTACTATTTAATAAATAAACCATGTTAAGGCAGTACTTTTCACCAATTTATATTGTATATATTGTAAATAATATTAACGCATCATGAAAATTAAATTAATTTGTATATTTTATTGTTTACTGGAACAATTAATTTATTGTACATATTTTTGTATAGTTCAGTATAACAGTATTTTAATTTAACATTCATTATGAAATACAAATTTGTGAATAAATATAAATTACAATGTGAATTTTAATCATAATTTTAATTTATAATACGTTTTATCAATATTAATAATTACTTATATTAATAATTACAATATTAAAAATTATTAAGGCTTCTATTAATTTTATTAGAATGTGTTTGTCATTATAAATAAAATTATAATGAACATAATATTATTTATTTTTTATGATATATATTTACTTTTAGTAATTATAGTTTAATTTTTTTTGCATTATATAAACTACTAAATTACAACGATCCTTACACTACTAAAGTCCAAAGCCCACGAACTAAATAAAGTATAAACGTAAGCTGTAACTAGTAATGCAAGGACACGCTAATCTCCTGATTTAAAAAGTTTTTTGCAATCTAGAATGCAGTGAACAGATTAGAAGGATTAAACGTAAGACGTGCCTTCGATGACTACAATTCTATGCGTTTCCTCGAATTATATAAAACATCTCTCGTGAAGTGTTACCAGTTGTAATGCGAGTTAAAAGGCTATATGCGAAATCTGAGAAAAATGCAAATAACTTGTGCATGCATATGTTTGTTTCAAGCACGGCAATCCTTCATTCAAACAATCCGTAATATCCTTATGAATATAATACAGAACTACATATATAACACATAACTACAATCGATTTTGTCTATTGTATGTATGTGTAGAACTTTTTAAATCTAATTATTTACTCAAAGAGAGCAAACAATCAAAACTTTTTTACGAGTGATGTTTTAATATTCACGAAATTCTAAGAATTACAAATCTATCAAAATTACTCAAAAGCATTAAGTCATTCGTAATAACTATTATTTTCCATTTTTTAACTCTGAATGATTAAAAATTAAAAGAATACTCATTAAAATACAGTTTATAATACTATTTTTATGATAATAATTTACATTTGAAGTTTATAACAGAATATAAATTAGATAAAAATATTAGATCTCTCTCATTTTATATGTTTTATTATTTATATCATTCACAGCCTAATGTGTACAAAAATTATTTATTTAATGTCAGATCTAATTATCCAATTTACTTTACACAATGTCTGAGATATTCATAACGAATAGAAGTTTTAAATTCAACCCCTTATCATGTCCACTTATTATTTTTTAATTGCATTATTTTTTAAATAAATAATGTTTAATAAATAAATAAACATAAACAATTCATAAATTATTGTTTTTTATTTATTATCTTACTAATTTATTCATCATTAGAAAAATATATTTATTTAATATAAAAAACTATGATTGAAACGTAAGGTAATAAATATTTAATTATTTATTTTGTTTATAGTAAAACAATTTTTATAAAAAATACAACTATGTAACTTAGCAATCTATAAAATTAGCAACTCTATAATAATAATTATTATTATCATTATCATTATCATTATTATAATTAGTATCATTATTATTATCATTATCAGTAAATATCATTTCACGTTTATTTTCATTTATATACTATTATAATATGATTACGTCATTAACTAAATAAAAATTGGAATTATTTAGCAAGGTATATATACTTATTAGTAAATTTATTTAATATGTGCTTTTATTTACTTTTTATTTTAAAATAAATCATTTCGTAACTAGACTATAGATATCTACAAACTAAACACTTTCTTTACTAAAATATTATCATTAAAAAAATATAAAATACTTGAAAATGTTAATATAATTATACTTATTTGAATTTAGTGAATTATTAAAATTGAAAATATCATTTGTTGATCAAATTTAGAGGTTAAATCTATTTTATATTAATCTGATTTATGCATTTAAATGAGATGATTATTATCGTATATGTATACAAGTTTTATAATATATTAGAACATACATAAGTTAACTATAAATAATTATTCATTTTAGTAACTTTTTAAATAAATGCTGTATTTTTAATAAACTAATAATAAATAACGTAATAATAAATTGATGTTTGTCAATTAGAAAAAAATTATATTTATTTACATCTTTTACTTTTTTTATAATAATTCACTAATATAATAATACTTATAGTAAAATTTTCTTTCTACTAAGACAAGTTTTTATTCTTAATATTATAAAAATATAATAAGAGCGTCTGTATTTATTCAAATGGTAATTACTTTTATCCTGATAGAAAATTACTACAGTAATAAAATGTATTTTTTTAAATCAATATTATTATTCTAATACTTAAAATAATTTTATGTTCTAAATGATATATATTGATAATGTATTTCAGGTATGGTTTTAATATATATTTAAATATATTTAAACTTTTATATATTTATATAAATGTTTATACATTTAAATACAAATACCTTCAACACCAGTGAAAATTGTCATATTATACAACTCTTCAGTTATAAATCCCATTATTCAAAGACAAATTTCCAAAATCTTTGCAGTAATCATTAGTGTGTCTATTTTATAAATAGCCTGGTAGAGGCGTCGCAACTCGCAATATTCTTGTCTCTTTTATGCTTAAATTTATTAGCTATCCTTGCCACACATTTAATGAGAAAGATAATTGGTTTAAATTATATTGTAGTTGTTTTCAAGGTACGGAACCATGTGCTTATAAGAATGTTGTTTGACAAGCTGCTTCGCTAACTCTTGTTTTTATGGGCGGAATATCGCATAAAAAGAGAAGATTAAGATAAAAAATGCCTTTTCGATTTTATATTCGGTTTTATAGAGCAATGCAGTGAGTGATTTATAACTGGTTATCTTTATATCGTAAATGTAGATTATTTAAATTTCTCACTTTAAAGATCTTTTATTTTAATTATTTAAAATTTAATTAAATTAATTAGATTTAACAGACTTAATTAAAGCGTTTGATTGACAAATTTAACACATTTCAAATATTATAACATTCATATTTAAGAGCAAATGAATAACTTTTGAATCAAAATTTTATTGTAATATATTTTCTTTAAAAATATTTATTAATTTCAGCTTTAAAAAAACTATTATTTAATATATCCAAATTAAACCTTCTTTAACGATTACATCCATGATATTTGTAAAATATAATTTATTTGAATGACAAAATACTATTGAATAATAAAAGATGTTAAAAAGTAATTTCTTTTTTATAAAACCTAATATTTACAAATATATTTTATTGTTACTGATACTCATTTTTTATTTTTCAAAGTAATATATTTTTTTAATTAAATCCCATAATTAATGTAAAATTATAATATTAAAAAAAATTTATAAATATATATATATTCTATTAGTCAATAACGAATTTTTTGCAATTTTTAATAATGTTGAGAATTATTTTACTTGATTTATTAATATTAAAGAAATTATTAATTTTTAATTAAGAATAACTTTTATATAAAATAAATTTTAATCGAAAATATATACAATATATTATATTAAATAATATATTAAATAAATTTTAATCGAAAAATATATATAATTCGGTATACTTCTTATTGAATAGATATATAAAAATATTAGTTTCAAAGGCAAGTATAAATAAAGAATTTGGTTGTAGCCTTTATATTATCGTATACTTTACACAGATATAAAAGTAATTTAAATTAAATCACAAATTCGTATAAAAACTTCTAAAAATAAAAATATTATAAATATCTGGTTCAGAAATTATATAAATTTTATACCTTCTCGATAAATCACATATACAATATTGTATAATATTATATTATATTATATGATCACATATTAAAAAATTACCAGATATGGCGATATGAGTAAAATTTATTAATCTCTGTACAAAGAAATTTTAAATAAAATGTTTGTATGAAACAAAATTGGAATAAGATAAATGAATAAATGTAAAATTTCTAATAAATGTTATATGATTTATGTAAATAATATTGAATTAAATTTGTGAAATTAACGTTCTTTTATATAACTGTTTCAGAAGTTATGCATTTTCCAAAAGTCTTTGGAGGAGATGTCGTCGCGAATAGCTGCTGCGGAAGCAATTCAAAGCAGATGGCAATCAGTCAATATTACCGATATCGAGCCCACAGAGCAGCTCGAGCAGCTGCAGAAATTCGGTGATCGTCTTGCACCGATTCAAAGGCTTATTGATGAGGGTAATGAGCAAGCGAGTGCCTTCGTTTCTAGTAATGTCATTGTCTCACATGTACTATTTACTAAACATGAAGACCTTAATACTAGGTATGCAAATTTTATACTTAATTATTGCATTTATTGCCCTCAAGACTTAACAAGATCAATATTTTTTACTTTTATTACACATATACATTACAATTATGAATATAAATTAACTGTGAATTAAATAAAAGCACAAGAGTATTCACTCTTTTTATTGAATATTTGCCAGCAAAAATTGTTTGAATTATAAAAATGCTAGGTGTTATTTATATGGTATATATTATTTAATCTACATATATATTTGAATTAAAGTTAGACGTACAATATATTTAATAGAACTAAATTTTATTAACGAGCAATATTAATTATTGAAATTATAGTCTTACTAAAATTTTTCTATTTAACTTTCAACATTAAATTAAGAACTATACTTATTAAAAAAACTTCTTACTAAAATATTACAGTTTAAAATTACAAAATTCGATCATTCTAAATTAATTTAGATATTTTTAAACACATTTCCGTTTTTAATAATACAAATATATAGCTAAAATTGAAATTTTATTCTAATAAATTTTTGCGATAGGTTAATATTATGCTAACTCTATACATGATATATATATATTGGTTGCTATAATAACTAAGGTAAATTCTATGATTCCTTTTTAATATATTTTATTTTATTTTATGAATAAATTTAAAAACCTAAATTAAAATTGAAAATATTTTATTCTAAAATTCTATAATTGTCTTTGCACTATTATAATAAAAAAACAATACAAATAAAAGATATCAATTGCCTTCATTAAAAATAAATATATCTTCTATTATTTTATATTATAAATCTTATATTATTTCTATATTTTATATTATATTTATATATTCAGTTATATTTTATATTTTATATATATTTTTATATATATTTATATTTTAAATTGTTTATATTTTGTATTGTACCACAAACAGCCACAAGTCAAGAACGAGTGACAATCTCCGCAGACAGAAATTGGTTAATAAAAATATTACAGGAAGACCTTCGTGTTATTTTTAACTTTAGATTTACCATTATTTTCTTGACATCTCTTTATAGGTGGAAGGTACTACAAGTTTCTGTTGAAGAGCGTTACAAATTGCTAAATGACTTTGGGAAAGACAGTTGCATTCCAAGTAGTCAAGCATTCCTGGCGAGTAGCGTCGAGCCACCGTGGGAGAGAGCGCTTACGCCCGCCAAAGTGCCTTACTATATCAAGTAGGAAAAATGCAGATATTTTTAATTATATATTAAGCGTAGTGATAAATAAGATTTAAAAAGTATTATTTATAAATATTGTTTTTACTTTTTAATTTTTATAAAAAATATATTAGGCTATTGAATATACGACTATCGCTATAGATCAATTGAAAGAATGAAGTGAATTTTATTTATCATCATAAAATTATTAAAATTTAATTAATCACATTTTATAATATTAAATGATATAATATTAAATGTTATCAAAAATACATTATAATAAATATTAGATTATTTAACATATTCAAATATTTCGAACGTTTGAAACGAACATTACAAACGTATTTTATTAAAAAAAATTATTAAAAATCTAGCTATAACATAAAAAGGGTAAATATTTTAATTAATGGCATTCACTATATAGTCACCAATTAGAAACGACACATTGGGATCATCCAAAAATGATAGGACTCATGTCTTCACTAGGAGATCTCAATGAGGTTCGCTTCTCTGCGTATAGAACAGCTATGAAATTAAGAACAGTGCAGAAACGATTAAACAGTAAGTATGTCATTTATCAAAATAATTAAATCTTAAATTTCAAAACTTTTTAGTAAAAATCTAAAACATTTATTAAATTTGTTTAAAAAGAATGGCAACGGAAATTTATTATAAAATTTATTATATCGAAAATTTAACTTTGTTAAAAGTATTACTTTTATTGTGATTATTACTCGTCTTTGAATTCATTTACGAAAAGAACTATTCCAATTAACAAATTTTTTTTCGTACATATAAATAAATTTTAAATAATTATTAAGATCTTCATAATAAATATTTAAATAAAGAAAACATTAATAAATAAAATATTTTATTATGCGACTTCTTCCGTACTAAATATTGAAGATTATAGTTTTGTAAAATAATTAAATTTAATTTAGATAGTTTTAATACATAAAAAAGTAATTGTAAACAAATATACTATATTGCATTGGATTTTTAGTGGATATGCTCGGTCTCTCAACGGCACTACAACAGTTCGACTGTCATGGTCTCCGGGCTCAGAATGATAAGCTCATCGACATTCCCGATATGGTCACAATTCTCAATTCCATTTATGAACTCATTATTGCTGATAATTCTACCCAAGTTTCTATATCACTCTGCATAGATCTTGCAATCAATTGGTTGCTTAATGTTTACGATAGGTATGTGATTCATCCTATTGCTATCAAAAATGCAAATGTGACTTCTACTACGCATAAAATAAAAAAATATTTAATAATTTTAAACTAATATAAAGTAAATATTTATAACATATACTTATATAAATTTAATTTCATCTTTTATAAATTAAATTTTAGTTTCATGAATGTGTGTGTGACACATGCGCATGCGTATGTTGTACTTAAGAATCTGTATATGTAAATCTTATTATATATTCCATAAACAGTATTATTAGTTACTAATAATATTACAAATAACTAGCGAAAGTAAAATATTAATTAATTAAATTTGAACATTGTGCACCATATGAGATAGAACTTGATTCTCTGGAAGTTGTAGAAGCGTTCTTCAAGGAATAGATGAAGAAAAAATGAGGGGAACAATTGACAGATAACTGCTCAACTAGAAAAAATAACAATATGAATATTAAAAAAAAGTAATAAATTATTCTAAGATCGTTGTTATTTCATATTCTACTATGTGAGATATACTCCCATATGAAATAGCGTGAATTGACCTAGTATGACCATATAATAAATTAATATGATACTGCAAGCATGAATGAAAATGTTTAAGTATACTTAACATTTTTAAATAAGGATAAAAATAACGTAAAAAAGAGAAAAATTTATAATAAACTCGTTAAGGAGCTTAAAATGATAATAAATTATAATTGTTTATATACTACTTCGTCCACACCCAAAGTTGGTGGCAGAAGGGTTGAATAAACCGTGTTACATTTTGCATTCGTAGTTACCATACTGATCGGATTCATTTGATAGTTTCAAATATCGCCATTGTTTTACATCACTTAAATTTTCAACAATATACGCTTGCTGTATTACTAACGATGCATATTTCAAACTATATTTATATGACTCGAATATAAAAAATATCAACACTTTGTCATTATACAAAATTATACAAAAAATATTACGTATTTTGTTCAATTTATTTTAAATTATATATTTTTTAAAAGATTTTAAAACTATATTTTAATAAACTATTGATAATCTTTAATCTTTGGTTATTTTACTTTTAATTTATGGAAGATATCAGCTTTACAAGAAATAAATTTCGCTTCTAATAGATGCGCTGTTTAAGAATAAATTTTCCATAAACTAAATTTTTAATATACGTCATTGAAAAAATTTGCCAAGAATGAATACTTTCACTATAAATTTTATAATTAATATTGTAATCGCTGTATATTCAATTTATTTTTAATTATTAAGTAAAAAATAATTTGAGTTTACAAATTTGAATGTTGTAATGTATTGATAAATATATACAATAAATATATATAATAAATAATACCCATAAAAGTATGTTAAGTAATACGTTCTTGTAATTAAATCGGTAAATTTTCATAATTTTTACAGCCAAAGAACAGGTCAAATTCGAGTTCTATCTTTTAAAGTTGGACTAGTATTACTTTGTAAAGGACACTTGGAAGAAAAATACAGATGTAAGTGTAAAATTAATTTTCTCGAATATAAATCGGTTAATTAATAGATAATCTAATACAAATTTATTTTAGCACATAGTTTTATAAACTGTTTTAAGTTATAAATAAAGCAATATAAATCATTCAATTCACTTACCGAAATAAATTATAAATCATTTATTAAATCATGCTTGTGTAAGACTATTAATAATTTTAAAATTTACGATTAATTTCTAATCATATCCACCAAGTATTTTAAAAATATGAAATTTTTTCTTTTATTTAAAATTTAAAATACAAGTAAAAAAAATAATAAAATCGTTGACTGTCAGATCTATTTCGACTAATTGCTGATCCGAATCGCCTTGTGGATCAGCGAAAACTTGGACTACTTCTCCATGATTGCATCCAAGTACCTCGGCAACTTGGAGAGGTTGCAGCCTTCGGTGGGTCAAATATCGAACCTTCAGTACGTAGTTGTTTCGAAAAAGCTGGCAAAGACAAGAATGACATTGAAGCAGTACATTTTCTGAGTTGGCTGCAACAAGAGCCCCAAAGTATGGTGTGGTTACCAGTATTACATCGACTATCTGCGGCTGAAAATGCCAAGCACCAAGCTAAATGCAACATATGTAAAGAATATCCAATTGTGGGCTTTCGTTACAGATGTCTTAAATGTTTTAATTTCGACATGTGCCAGGGATGCTTTTTTTCAGGAAGAAAGGCCAAAAACCATAAACTTACGCATCCAATGCAAGAGTATTGTACAGCGGTCAGTATTTTTTATTCACACTAGTGTCGAACTGTTATTATATATTATTTTCAAACTTACTTCAAACATTCAAATTTATTTATTTTATTTGACACTATCTAAATATTTCTTGATTAACCAACAGATTTTCTGTATTAATATAATCAATACAACTAATAAGTTAAATAAAGAAATTTGTCAAACATTATAAAATTTAAATAATCCTATACAATTTGAATTTAGATTGAATTTACAATTGAAATTAGATTGAATTTACAATTAGAAGGGATAAAAAATGAAAATACTAAAACGAAATTTGAATACAATTAAATTCAAATAATGTACATTTATTTGCAGACAACATCTGGCGAAGATGTGCGAGACTTTACGCGCGCTTTGCGCAACAAATTTAAATCGAAACGATACTTTAAAAAGCATCCACGAGTTGGTTATTTACCAGTGCAAACGGTTCTTGAAGGTGATTCTTTGGAGAGTCCAGCGCCGTCACCGCAGCACAGCTCACTCAGCCAGGATATGCACTCACGTCTTGAAATATATGCTTCGCGATTGGCAGAGGTTGAATTGTCGCGTACCAGAAGTAATTCAACACCCGATAGTGATGATGAACATCAGTTAATAGCTCACTATTGTCAGAGTCTTAATGATGGAGATGGATCCAGCATACCGCGCAGTCCAGTACAGGTAAGAATCTTAAAATAATAATGGCTCGAGTGATTTATCGATTACATCGAAATAACATTGTTCGGGAATGAGCCCGAGAAAACACTCTCCCAAATGGAGGGAGGGAGAGGCGGATAGTGGAGAAAGAGAGATAGCAGGGTAGAATGAAACAGAGGCAAATTGGCGTGGTTATACTGTAAAACGGTGTTTATTTTAACGTGTTGAAATCTAATGCTGTCTATAGACGTTGTGGTATAATTATAATGCTATTACAATTTTATATTACAAATCTTGAATTATCTTAATATTCGGACACTTGTTGAATACCGCGATATCTTTTAATGAATTTACAAAATTATTTGTGGTTCCGTGAGTTTAATTAAAGAGTTACTTATTTCCAAACGGACGCAATAGGCAGGGGTAAATTGCTTCTTACGACGCTTGGAGTGATGTCAAGAGTTATGACGTTGTATGTCGATGTAGTCCACGCTACAGTAATATTCAGGCGTAAATTGAATCTTACCAAGCGTAGA
>JAPYYT010001214.1:0-30360 GCA_030522565.1 Ceratosolen corneri
AGGAAGAGAGAGAGAGAGAGAGAGAGAGAGAGAGAGAGAGAGAGAGAGAGAGAGAAAGAGAGAGGAAGAAGAGTGCAGGAAAGAGAAGAGGAGGAGAGGAGGAGCGTCGAGGCGAGACGTCGACGTATCGAGAGACAGTCTGGAGAGCGAACTGGGCGCAGGACACGATGGCCCGGCCACTGCGCCGACACTGAGGCTACGCCGCAGCCTCGGCTTCCTGGTGCTCGTGCTCCCCTCCTTTCGATAAGCCCCGGCTGCCGCCCCACCAACTGCTCCTTCCTCTGCCCTCACCCTTATTCGCTCGATCCTCTCTTGCTTCCTCTCGCAATACGCATATATACGTACCTTCAATTCCGTATTTCTCAATCACTCGCTATCTTTATTACGGCATCCTAGCCATCTAGCTTCACCACTTATTAGCTTCACCACTTATCTTCTTTTCTCCCTCTCTCTCTCTCTCTCTCCCTCCCTCCCTCCCTCCCTCCCTCCCGCCCTCTCTCCATCGCACTCTTTAATTATTTTCTCTGCCTGCCTCTCTCTTTCCCTAACCCCTTTTATCTATCTATTCATCTATTTTATCCTCCTTTTACCCTTTCTCTCTCTCTCTCTCTCTCTCTCTCTCCGTAGCTTTTGCTGCCGTTAATTTCGCTGCTGTTGCTCTCCCTACTATTTACGCGTGAATTTAAATATTGCAACATTTGTTTTGGTATTTTCTAACTGGTTGTTTCACCGGTTAAACTTCTTCAGTTGACTTGGATTTTCCTTTCGAGTTCCCTTCTATTTTATTCTCGGCGGCAGATCTTCCCCAAGAGGGAACAGTCGAGGCGTAACACACGCGTTGGCTTAGTCCTGCATAACTACCTTATGCTCCCTTTACCTTTTCGCCTTCTTTCGTTTTTATGGATCGTATTTTCTTCCCTATTTATATAAAGAAGTTTGCCTTTATACGACAACCATAGTTTGCTTTACTTGCTTCAGGTATGTGCATATCCTATCTAGGATATTAGTTTCGTATTGTTACAAAGAAATACGTGAACCTATGTTTTTGATTATTCATGCAAACTTGACTCTGGCCTATCAGTTCAAATATATATATCTAAACTCTGTAAATACAAATGCCGTATTTTTATATCAAATTTCGTGCCTATCTTTGATAATATTTTGAGAACTTATTCCGTCGACGATGTCGCTTCCCTGCATGTATTTCTCGATTCAAATAACTCAATCCTGCCACCAGCAAGACAAACAACCCTGTCTATCTATTTCAAGCATATGCATGAAGCAACAGCATAATCGCTCAATTGATAATTATCGAATGGACGAAAATTATGCAAACTATGGATAGGGGATAAAAACGGTAGAGAAAGAGGGCAAGGTATTCCGAGGCCAAAGGCATAATAAGAGGCGATCTTGGAGGGGAATCGTAAACGAAAAGTCCGGTGGCAAGGAATTAATGCCATCCTCGTCCACCCACATCCCCAACGTCAAAGACCGATGGCCACGGGAGCTCGAGCCTCGTCCTGCGCAAACTCTTGTCTCTATCTCGCTTGAGACTCTTTATCACGGCACCACGTTCGATGAACGAGAGCATCGGGACCATTGAGTCGCTTTGGCCCCAGAAATACTGCATGTAGGTGATTGGGAGAGGAAGCGAGTCTGCCTCTAATTTTGCAGAGTACGTGCTGGCATCATTTTCAAAAGTTCGTCGATTTATGCCATTGTCGTGCTCAAGTTGGCCTTAAAATATCTCGAATGAGTAGGCGTATCTTTATAATGAATCCCTTTTTAGGTTCTGGCATGCATAGAGATGATTATCAGTCAGGATTAACAGCAGTGCAGAAATTAAAATGAATAATTTGAGAAATCTTGTATTATAGCGCGGTTGATTGGATTTAACGTAATTGATGTTATCTCATGCATTTCGTATGAGTGTTCGTTGTTGTGTGACGGAGCTAGCTCATGTAGCTAATAATAAATCGTAGGTATGTAAATATTCTTTCTCAATTAGTGTTAAAGTAGCTCTTTCAGTAGAAAAATTTCCTCTTTTAATGATTTTTTTTTTTAAATATTTTACCAACTTTCATTGCAAGTAAACGTAAGGAAATTGTGCTATAACAAAAATTTAATAGAACTGTATATAATTAACATATTAACACATCGCATTAAGATAAGTAAATTAACATTTAAGCAACAGAAAAGTATAAAATGATTGTTATACGTCAATAGTGAGTATTCTGAAATATTTGCTGATGTGTACACAAAAAATTTAATAGCGTTCCATTATTCTTATTATTATTGCTTTTATAGATAAGTTCAAAATAATAAAGACTATCCTTCGCAAAACGCATTTCTCTATTTATGTCCCCTGGGGTATATTTAAATATAATTTATCATTGTTTTGTTGTCATTGCATTTATAACTGAGTTCCATAAACGTAAAGAAAAGAATGCTTCATAAAAAAAAATTGATACAAATTCACACACAGGTATATATGCATTTGCTTTAAAACATTTGTTATCTCTATTTACAGTTAAAAGTTATATTTGTAACAATTAAAAGCACACCAAGTATTAATTTTGGTACTTACGAAAGAAAAATTGATGATTTTCAAGCAATACTCCGTTACTCGGAAAAAAAAAGTATTTCTTACGATTAGAAAATCTTTTCAATGTATGATTTATCGATTTTCCCTCCCTCTTCGTATCACTTTTAACAATTATATTAAGAGAGTAAGTTAAAAATTAAAAACTTGAATTTGTTACTCGTATAATGTAGCGTGAATTGATATTGCATTATAAATTTGCGGAAACATTCAAGTAAAAACACATCACTTGTAATAATTCTTAGGAAACACTGTAAATAAAGCAAAAAAATATTTATATAAAATATATTTCATTTTTTTAGGAATGAAAAATATGATTGATTTAATCGAGAATTGATGGCTTCCGTTGTTAAATTATTTGCTTTCTAGGATCATATGAAATTTTAAAGAAATAGATAAATTGAAATAGCCAGTAAAAGAATTTAAAAATCGCTGTACTATATTTATATGTGAATATATATCTATCGAATGTACATTTTGCTTATGTATTTATAGATATTATTAATACCTTTCACTTCGACGTATAAAAAAATAATTTTTGTAATTATCTTAATCAGACACTGAATTATTCACTTTATGATTTTTTTTGAAAGGAGTAGTAAGAGATTAATTAATAATTTTAGTCTGTCAACATATACTTTGACATCCACCTTAATATCGCACAGATAAATTTACCAAAATTCTTGCAATCTATAACACAATATTTACGTACTAGTTTCATTATTGTCAAAATTCTTACACTAATTTCCCAATCAAAGTCCGTGCTCGAGTAATCCCCAGAATTAACATAGCTCAAACACAAAAGTCGCCTGCAACAAGAACCGAATTGGGTGCTATTGAAGCACCCAAATGTAATAAATTAGTTCGATCTTGGTCACATCTTAACTGGCAAAGCATGCGAAATACGTAAAACGCATCATCTATTTATGACGGAAGCTCGGCAAACCTCACGTGAGTCCTTGACTATCTGCACCTATCATTTCCGGCGAGGTCAAGGTCGCAACCCTTGCGAGGTGAATTGCTCGTCCAGGCGCCGAAAGCACTAATCTTTTTCCTGTTTCTCTCTTTTCGCCGAGCTTTGTTAATTTGAAACTCGACTGCTTCGCTTGGCTAATAATAATAGATAATAATTCTAAGGTCGATCGAGGTTGATCTGATATAACTAATATGCTCTGCTTTCATTTGACTGCAAATTCATACTAACATACGAGACTAACTGCATGTACGATTATTAAATCTAAAATAATTAGCAACGAGCACTATTATTATCAACGGCTTTTTAATCGATTTTTCATTTGCATGTAGTGATGTTTATTTTTTGTCAATGCATTTATGGTTATACTGACAAGTAATTATTTATCCGAATTATATGATAATTTTTCCCAATTGAATAACATTTGTGCAACATGATATTTTATTAAAATAAATTTCACCATCATTTACATAGAATGTCAAATTGAAGATAATTATTATGCGAAAAACAGTTTGTTTAAATAATTTATCAATATATAATGTATTCTTATACTTTTTAAAAGTATTTTATTTTTTATCTAATACTACTATAAATTAAACTATTTAGTACAATATATTATAAATTAAATTCACAACCTACAATTCCTGATTTTTTTTCCTCTTCAAATCAATTATTTTCATTGAAATGTTTATTTTATGTTTAAGGAAAAATTATATTGTATATGCAATGTATACTAAAAATATAAACTTATTAAAATGGAAGAATCCATTAGTTAAGACAAAGTATTAAAGCCGTCAAACATAGATTAAAAAATAATTTTTAAAATATTACATAATGAATCTCAGATCTATACAATATATATATATATATATATATTACATTGTAAATATGTTCTAGACTGTCACTAATTAAGTAACAATAAATCAAAGAATTTCAATAATATGTAGTTGGAACTCATGTAATGTTCAGTTTCTAAAAGCTTCAAAGATTTAATAAACTTTATTTTACTATTCACAATTGAAAAATACGATTAAGTGATATTTCCACTCTTTCGTATTATAATTTATTCTCGTATATTTATTAATTACGAATATGTATATTAATATGAAATACAAAGAATTTCTATTATTTTTATATTTTTATATAATTACTACATGGCTGCATGAATATTCTTCAAAATTAAATTATATCAATGCATTAGCTTCAGTCATTTGCTTTATGGAATATTTATTGAAAATATGTGTATTTTCGTTTAATATCACATGAAGACATGATTTTACAATCATCGATCTTTTCTTACACAATAAATCTTATACACTTTTGGTAAATATGTTTCTTATATCGATGTATACCTCGCAAGTTTACAGAAACTTCGCATCCTGATTTTTTTCCAATATGCTCACGTAACTATCAGTTTCCCTTAAAGCATTCTAATGCTACAAATGGATTGCGTCACATGTAAACAGGTATTCTGTAACATCCAGCACCTCTCTTTATCTTTAGTACCTCGTTATCGTATTTGAGATTGCGCGAACAACTTCTTTCCGCACACGATTTATCCAAGAACCTTTCGGTTCGTCGCTATAAAAATTACTGAGATCTTGCATTGCGACTTCTGCCTCCAGTTAAAAGCAACCGACTCATTATTTAAAAAAAAAAATTACAAAAATCTTTAAGCATTTTTGCAAAATTAATATTCAAAGCTATTAGCGAATATACGTCCTCTTATTAACTTCTATCCCTTTTAATAATCTCAATCATTTGAAATATCATTACTTATATCATTATTAACTAATAATCATTATAATTTAATTATATTGAAATCAATTTGTCATTGCATAATACACAGTTCACACTTAATATTTGTCTCAAATTGTACTTTGTAAGCTTAATATATTTGCGCCTTGAATTACATAATACTTTTATTTATAACACGAGCATATGCACACGCACGTTATATTTATATTATTTCATATTGATTATTTTTTTAAATCTCCTCACGTAATAGCTTTACATTATTTTTAATTACATACCGATAATAAAATATGGGGAATATTTGTGTTTATAATAAAATATAGGGAATATTTATGTTTAAGGGAATTTTCTGGACTTAACGAGAATCACTTAGTAAATTAAGTGCGCCTGATAAAGGCAACAATAAAAGTAAAATAAATTAAACGTTTTGCGAAATCCAATCATTATAAAAGCCAAATAGTTGGCACTTGGACGAAAAACACAAATGTTAACAGCTGTATCGCACACCACCCTTCCTTAACAAGTAATAGATTAAAATAATGTAATGTGGCCTGAATCCGCCGACGCACGTGACTCTCGAGTTCCAGGCTATTGGCCACGTCCGACCGAGGGCAGACCTCTAATCAAACGGTAAAATTAAAATTCATTAAAAATTAATCATGAATTTTGCATAACTAATGAACGTGGAATTCGTGCGAGCCTTACAAAATATCCGGCCCCAACTTATATTGGAGAATGCAAATAGGAGAAGGTCGCTGCAGGTGCGTTTACACGAGGGATTAGGAACATCCTAAGAGTGCCGTCATCGTAATAGGAAATACATTGCCAGTATAAGTCTGCATATAGTATGGCCGTGCTAGCCAAGTTTCCGGCCTGAATTAATTGTTACACGCGCTCTTCAAAGGACCTTACCTTCGCACGGCTCATTGTTGCGTGCGAAGGCCAAGTTCCCTTGTGCATGCAAACGGATTTGTTTATTACGTCATTAATTTCTTTATTCAAGATATTCAATTATTTTCAAATCAATTTGCGTTTTGCACTGTTGAAAGAAAATAAGACAGGCAAGGTTATCTTGCTTTGGGAGAAATTCGAAACTGAAAACTGATGATACTCGACCTTGCACATTATCAGCACGCACGAGAATAAAAATGCAGCCTGCATTGATAAATAAAAGTGAATTTGGCTGGCATTCCTATGTCTTTCTGATTTCGAAAGAAATTTGCCTGAAACGCGAGAAAAGTGTGAGCATAACAACACATTTGTAAATTTTTCCTAAAAGAGAGGGAAAAATATTGATTTAGTTGAGTATTACTTTTGAGAATAACTTTTCACGTATAACTTTGAATAACTTTGTACGATTTTATTTAGGATATTTATTAGTTGTCTTTTAAATTTACTCGCGAGATATATACATTTTTGTTTACATATTCTTGATAAATAAAATTTAAATCTTTTAATTTTTATATATTGGAAAATTATGGAGATATTAATGGTTTTTTGAAATTGTAAGAAAATTTTAAACCTAATGAGAATTAAAATTCATTATAGCTTACAAGAAACTGAAAATAGTCAGTTAAAAAAATATATGAATACTAATTATCGATTCGTACAATAATTTTCTTTTACTATATTTTTTTATTAAAATATCTAAATTTGAAATCTTTTAATTATATTGAACCCGAGTTCTATGTAATATGATAATTTTTGTAAAAGCAAATGCTTAAGGCAAGTAAAAATTTGTTTAAAAAAAAATTATATATATATATATATATAGTAGTGAATACTTATTTAAAAAATAGGAGAACTTTTTGTAAACCTATAGAAAAAAAAAATGCTTATGTAACTCTAATTAAATTTACCTTCATCGTAGAAATATTTAGTACATTTTTAAGCTAATAAAAAGTATTTAAAGTATTGATTAATAATTTTTCACGTATTTTTGAGTAAAAATACTATAATATCTGTTTATTCTATAATGTTTATACAATCTACGGTATTGCATATATAAATACGTAAAGTTCATTACATAGTTTTAAAATTATAAAAATGATAATAATGATAATATATTCAATTACCAAATAAGAAAGAAGATAATTTAACAAACGAAATATTTATATATAACACAAGTCTTTGTTATTTTAAAGTGAAATTTCTTGGAAACATCTTATTCCTTATAAGTAATAAGATTTTTGCAATAAATTCTTCAAATAAAACTATATGATCCACTGTAATGAATATACTGGCTCAAGAAATTAATTCGAAAGAAAATCAACGTCGAAGCACTCATAAAAGTTATCTAGACTTTCTTTAATAAGGCCTGGAATCTTATTTTCGAAAAGATTTCTATATATACTTAATATACCCATCTCTTTCTCATAGAAATCAAACAATAATTACAAAAATTTTTAAATGAAAATACATAAAAATTCAAGGAAAATCAATCTTTAGAACTTTATGTAACGAACAATGTTTGCTAGGAAAATGTACGTGAAGTTCCAGTTTTATTAACGTCACTTTATCCCATACTTCAAGAATAATCCGTGCTGAATCAATTTTCTGTTGCACTGCTCTTTACATTTTGTTAATTCTTATTCATCGTAACACTTTTCAAAAATATTCGTCAGCAATACAAAAATAATAAGATATTAGACACGAACATGGTACAATTGAAATAGAAAGTCTAATGTGTTTTTGATGCTTTAAGTTTATTTTGCAATGCCAAGTAAAATCCTTAGTTATGCATTTCAAACGCTTTATGAAGCTCAATATTTTCAGAGTATTTCAGTAAAAATTACGCTATTGTGTATTTCAGAACGATATTATATTTGAAATTTATAGGTAAAACTTGTGGTAGTTGGCGTCAATATTGTCAAACTAATTTTCATTGCTCACATTTTTAAAAGCTCAATGATTAATTAGCCGGTGATAAACAATATTTTACACCCTTCATTATATGCATTATATTTATGCAGTTAATGCAAATATTCGTAAACATTCACCTGCCAATGTTCCCCCGACAATCTCAATTACAATGTGATTAATGTCGCTTGATATCGGCGACATGTTAATAATTGCATATAATCATTAGCGTCAAACCATAATTTACCGACATTCCGAAATAAATGATTTTAGGAAAGAAGAAGAAGTTTAAACTCGGCTCAGCCTTTCTTTCATTCCGCTCTTCTTTAATGTTCAAAATACACCCTCCAGCAGCACGTACTCCAACTAATTACGTAGTCTCTTAAGTATGACGTATTCTCTTAAGTGAAGAGAGGCAGGGGAGAGAGGAGAAAGTGTTACGGGGGGGGAGGGGGGACGAAAGTGTGTGTGTGTGTGTGTGCGCATACGTGCAGGCGCGGGACAGTAGTAGGTCACATCGAAGTGACTCGTGTTCAAAGTTGTCCGGCTTTGTGACGGTCGCAGCAGCTCTTTGGGAACAAATGCTCCGGCATGGAGTGAGTGTTACGACGTTTATTATTATGCTCCCTTCCGCGTAACCCTCGTAAAAGTTGTGTCGCTTCGACTTTGCGGATTCTAATGATTTATTCGAGGCATTACGGAGCCTCGTTATGCTCGCGGACTTTAGACGCTCAAAATAAAAATAGAACAGCGTCGACTGGTTTTGTGATTTAATGGATTTACAGCGTACGAGCGACACTTCACGCGTACGTGTTTATTTAAAAAATGTTATACAACTTTGGCTCATTGTACGCAGCATCTCGCGGACAAGATGAATATGTGTTTAATTAGGCATTTAATTTACGGACACGGATCTTGGATTTTTAACCCAATACACACTGAATAACAGTGCGGATTAATAAATTCTAATGAATAGCAATTCCATCGTCCGTCACTGCTCATCGTATTTAAGTTAAAGTATGCCTAATGCTGTTATTATTATTATTGGTTGATTTGACGAATAAATAAATCGATTGAAATATTTCAGTGTAAACGTATTTATAAATTTATCATCGCGCAATTCTATATTAGTCTATATTAGTAAATTGTTTTATGTAAATGCATGGTCGCTGACAAGTACTTACGAAATAAAATAGATTATTTCAAATTGGATATTAAAATAATACTTTAATAATAACATATATATATATATATATATAAATTATTCAAAATTTGTCAGATATATAATTTCGACAACTAGTTGATAAATGATTTTTATCAGCAGGTATATCCTTAAAATTATAAGACTATAAATTTCAAATAACATTTTCAATTGTCATTCTTGCCTATGTTATATACTGTTTTATCATGGAATTTATTAAAAATTGCCTGTATTCTTTAGATATTTTCAAGTATGTTACATGCACGAATTATACTTTGAACAGGGGAACAATTGTCTAAAATACTTCCATTTCCTTGAAACGACGTAGATTTAATAAAACGTGTTAGACTTAATAAAGTTAGTATGCAAATTTGAGCATTAAGAAGAGTAAAGTATCTATTGAATATAAAAAGTAAACGCAAGAGTGGCAATATACGTAGCAGAGCGTGGTAAAGGCATAAAATCTCCAAGTAGTCCAGTGCATATATAAAGCAAATGTAAGTTTGTAGGTGTCTAGCTCTACAGAAATAATATGAATTGATACGACGAAAAATCTATTATACAAATGACTCTCTCTCTCTCACACTCTCAAGAAATGAAAACAGTTCAACTCTATCTATTATAATACAGCAACTCGAGTATATAATAGTCTAGTCCACGATTATAAAAACATGAATCATCAATTTAATCATTTTAAGCCATTGTTATATGTACGAATATGTATAAATGTACTGTGGTGTAATGTCACGTGTGAACATTTTCAATTAAATTCTTATCTGAAAAAAGAATTAAATCAATTAGACCGCGTCAATCAATTTGGATGCAAATTTGTTTTTGTTGTCGTTTGCTAATAAGGTTAATTTTAATTATTGATCAGAATATTTAAGGCTTAAAGCATATCCTTACAATACAACTGCACATATTAATTAGATGCCCCGATTTATTTTCATTCGTTTATACTCTCTTGAACAATGATTGTGGACCAGTTGAAGTGTATCGTCTGTGCAGATTTTTTATGTAATAAAACATTGATAATATTCATGCTTCTCATACCTTGGAATCGTTTTTTTTTTTAAAGCTATCATCACGTACTTTACATGTATATATAAGATCGCGCAAAGATACTGCATTATATTGTCTTAAGGCCAACAAGAGAAATAATAATGCTGGGAGTGGACGCTTTGTATGTATGTATTATTATAGAGAATGCGAGGTTTATCTAGCGAAGCAAGAATGGCGTTTCAAGTCCGAGCGAAGCCGCTCGAGGCTGACATTGTAATAGGTCATTGATATGAAGTAACCCTCAGCCTTATCTATTGGGCGCAATTCACATCTAAATGAAGACGAAGCGCTCGAAGGTGCCAATATCACGTGGCCTCAGGGCTCGGCGATGCCTATCCCCCCGGGGCGGATGGTTCTGCCAGGGCCACGAGGGTGCGAAGGGAAAGGGGGTTGGCAGCCGATAAGGAGTGGCGTGCCTCGCGTGATTCGGGCGCATCCGTCTGTAGACGCCCGAAAATAGCCGAGGAACGGCGACCCTGAACTGCGTTACCCCTTCGACCTGATAACGAGCCCAAGCGTTGACCTTCTGGCTTACACGAGTGCCCGACCTTCCCAATCTCCCGTACCTCTAGACACGAGAAGGACACGGGATTCTCACTTATCCCTATCGTAACCACGACTATGTTCTCGAACTATCGGATGCTTGCCTGCCTCTACCAAGTTATGTCTACATTATTTCCCAACATTGATCCAAGATTGACTTCATTATACTCGCCATTTATCGTCAAAGACGTGCAATTCATTCGGATATTTTTCAGGATTGCTACCTTATGGAAAATGTAATTGGACTCGAAAAAAAATCAAGTGAATATCCGCCAGTGTTATTTATTTCCTTGCTTATCTCACAGTAAATTATGAACTATTGCTGATATTGACATTTAAAGTTCTATTGATAAGATATCGATGTTAAGGAGGCTGATATTGTTAAATGCATTTCATAAATATTTTGAATAGATAATGAACTTTTTTCATTCTAATTTATGTTGCACATTCTAATAGACTAAAAGATATGGTAATTCAAAAAATTCTTGCAAAAACTAAAAATCAAATGTCCAAAATTTTAATATTTGTATGTTATATAAAAAAACTAAAAGAAGGCTCGAAGTAAAATGCTTATGTTAATATTAATGAATTTTATTTAAATTTACGATAACAAATTTATATTTAAAATTTTTTATATTCGCCGTCTATAAATATGTATAGAACGAGAACTTAATTTAGCAGTGAAATGTAAAAATAGAATTATTTTTATAATGTCTCGATATCAATATTCCATGTATATTTTTACCCCCATACGTAATCTAAATTGAAAATTATTTAAAGAATAAAACAACTCCAAATGCATATTATTTTGACATTGTTTATATTATTAAATAAAATATATTTATGATTCAATTTTTTATAATTTATTTTCAATTTTCAGTATTTAAGACGCTTTAGTTTTCTGTATTGTTTATCATATAATTAGTGAATATGCACGCGCGCACACAGATATGCATATATATATATATATATATATATATATATATGGGTATTCTTCTTTGTAATATTTTCTCAAAATTACTAAAACTCAATAATGCGCCTATAAAAGTTTGAACAATGATATTTTAAAGTAATACTCTGACAGTGCATTCTTCAAATTTCTTATGAAAATTGCTAATATGTGTGTGTGTGTGTGTGTGTGTGTGCGCGTGTGTGTGTGTGTAATTATCTATATCAATAAAAATTATGTGAATAATTTAATATTCATAATAATAAAATATGAAGTCCTGATTATAATACATAGATACATACCAATGAACTTTTTACGAATAATACTTAATGGTCGACTTAATGTTCATATTTGTTTCTTGCTTTTAATCAAGAAACTTATATTAAAATATTTTTGTAAAAATTCAATCCCTTGCTTCTAAAAACTAGATTGTAAAATTCAAATTTCAAACCAATCATTTATTATTTTTTGTTAAGATAATCATTCCTTAAGTAGCTAATCATTAAAATAAGATAAACCAGAAAATTTAACGCAATCTTCTTCCACACCAGTGCTCATACACATGTCACTTAGCAAAAAATATCGAAAACCATCTGAGAACATATTGTAAAATTTTTAGAAATTCGTTAGACGCAGTAGAGCTAGGAACTTCGCATAGAATGAAAAATGAATTTTGCGAGCCCTCGTTTCAAAAGACGAAAAATCCAAGTCCATCGGGGCTAAGGTCATCAGGAACTTTAATAGCACGAGGGTCAAATCATCGAAGGCCTCGCTTTCTCTTCGGCACGCGACGTTTCGTTAGCGCGGAACGAAAATCGCATTCTCATAGATTTAGCGAGCAGATTGCGTGGGCAGTTGTTGCTGGTAGCGATGCACCGTACACTGACTGACCTTTACATGGTTGGCGACGCACGTCACGATCCACGCACACACACGTAAGCGGGAGCGCATGCATATGCCAGGGGCTTTGATAAATACAGTGGACGACGTTGAATGATTGGTTTCGCAATCGGTGAACTTTATCAAATCTTATCTGCGGCCGAGCTGTTTACAGAATGATAGAGAATAGGAAATTAATTTAAGGACACGCATATTTACCGTCTGAACTTATCACTCTTCCTTTTAAATAATTAAATTACAATGTTACAAACTTCAGGCTTTATTAAATTTTCTTGTATTTCGAGATTTGTTGCATGACAAGATAATGACTGTTGAGCTAATTAAGACAAAATTCAATATTTATATTTTCTTTTCCAATAATTACATCCTCTAAATGAAGTATCTGAGAAAATTATCTCTAAATGATTGCTACTTTTGGTATTTTTGCAAGAATTTAAGAGTATTTTATTATTCGAAACAAGAGATAATAAAACGAAATGTGAATCGTCATACAATTCTTGGATAAAAATATATATGTTTAAGAGGAAGCTTGTCTTGTAAAAGTTCTTAAAGAATAGTAGAAAATTTATTTGCCACGGGATTAATAGAGAGGGTGAATGAACTTATGAATATGAAAGTTGAACATTTATGTTTATTATAAATACATCCATTTACTTTGCATGAAATTGATTCTTATATCTGATAAAGTGAGTTGATTTTCTTCATTAAAATTTGCAAAGGAAAGATTTCCAGTATTCATTATTTTACATAATTTGCCTCATTTGAGAAAACCATTGTTCATTTTGTACTCATAAATCTTCAATAGCATTACTGATATCTGCCGAAGATCATCTATATAATAGATTGTAAAATATAGAATGTATTATCTACAGATTATCCGTAGAAGTTAAATTTTGCGCAGAATAATCAATGTATTATTATTTATTTATTTATTGCCTCTCTCTAATGCTCGAAAACAACAGAAACATACAATTAACATTCGTTGGTAAATTTTTGTAAAAAATATAACTATGCATTATCGAAAGGGAATCGAAGTGAAGTACATCATCATTTCTATAAATTGTAGATAATGATAAAGTAGTAAATCAGTTGTCTTTTCAATATAACCTCTTGTCACTTCAACAACCACAGCCAGTCACATGTTCCACGAGCGCCTCGCTCAGTAATTGAAACACTCGATCCAAAACTTATCCATCGTGTGGTACAAGTGTTTGGTGACCCGGAAGAGCGAGTGCGTCTCGTCAGGGTAGGAAACCTGGTCGAAGAGGATGTCGGCGTCGCTAAGCTCCTTAACCATAGCCATTGACTGTTGATAGTGGACATTGTCGTCGCCGGTACCGTGCACCAGCATGTACTTTTTGCCGGCCAATTTCTTAACGCGACTCAGAACTGAACTGCTCTCGTAGTTTTTCAGATTGTCTTCAGCAGTGGGCAAACCCATGTATCGCTCCGTGTAGATTGAGTCTAGGGAAATTATTCTTTTAGATCATTGGGAATGCCTCGAATGCTTAATCTACTACAGTGTGTATCGATATTAGCACGAAGAATATGACATCGAGATAATAATTAATATTACTATTGTACGTTGTGTAATGTGGCTTTGCTTAGTGACTTATTGATATAGGCTTTTGGAAAATGT
The DNA here is from genome assembly GCA_030522565.1 of Ceratosolen corneri. Classification (NCBI taxonomy): domain Eukaryota; kingdom Metazoa; phylum Arthropoda; class Insecta; order Hymenoptera; family Agaonidae; genus Ceratosolen; species Ceratosolen corneri. The sequence goes on from JAPYYT010001214.1 coordinate 14,484, forward strand.
ATTATTTATCCAATAGACGTATTATTACTAAAAGGCCGTAGTTAAGTATGATAAAAGATGAAGTAAGAATCAATAGTTGGGGCTTATGAAATACGAATGTTCTCACATTTCATATGAGCTGGCTCACTTTTAGTATTTAGTAAACATATTACGATTAACTATTGATTATCTGTAATAGATTTTCTGACACTTTGATTTTTGCATTAATTAGTAGCTGTAAAATACATTAAATTTCGAAGATAAAATTTCTTATTTGTGCAACTCTTTAATATCGTGGTGATTCAATAATTATTAGTTTGTCACTAAATTTATTATTACCATTTTTTTTCATTTCATTGTATAATATTTTTTTAACACAAATCTTACATGAAGACCAATTACAACGTCAATAAAATAGAACGATAATCAGGCTAATACCATTTATCAATCTTAACTGTACTTGCCATTACTTTTCTGATCAAACGGCTACTATTGACACGTAATGTGTCAATACTGCGAAATGTAAATGTTACTAAAGTCAACAATCAGTTATCATTTTGTATCACGTGTTTGAAAAAATCTTCTGTACCTCTTAAATATTAAGTTTACTTTGTTGTAGTTTAATTTCGTTAGCCATTGACAATATGTAGGACTCTATTGAAATCTCGTAAATCATTCGTATTACATTAATAATATTAACAAATTAATAGTGCCAACAAATAGTGTCAGTAAGCGTGCAGTTAAATTTTAATGGCAAACCTATCTCACATTATGCCACGCAAAGCTCCTCCAGTGCTTTAATAAACATACCATAATAAATCCAGCTGGTAACAGGTGCCACTGATATCCCACACTTAAAAACATTATCGTTGTCTTTTGTCAAGGCCATTGCCGTGGAATATCCACCGTAGCTCCAACCCCAAATGGCCGTCCTGTTTCTATCTATCCAAGGATATTTCTCTTGCAATTTTCTAAAAACAATTATAAACGTTAGGATAATGAGTTTCCTTTCGCTTCCACGCTTTATGTTTAGCTTGATGCTGCTCTGTCGTAATACTAATACGCAACGATGCTACTATAACTTGAACTTTATTGAAGTGAACTTTATTTTGAATATCGACGCTTTTGCGAGCATTCACGAAGCTGCTTCCCTCTCCCTTATGAAAAAAATCTTTCATTATTCAGCCCCATTTTTTCTATTTTCCATGTCAATGCGAGTGAGCAGATGAACGAAAAACAAGAAAACAAAAAAAAAACAAAAAGATTAAATTTGATAAAGTATTGCGAGTTGCGTGATTAAGAAACACCGATTAGATCTCTAATGCACTGCTTTGGTTATTAGGAAGGCAATATTGAAATTCTTTGGCAAAAAGGGTGGAGATGCTAGACGCGTAGTAAGCTATTAACAAGTTAGTGATTGACTGACCTGGTAACGGTTATTTGATCCTCTATCTCGGCACTCCCAAGATTACGATAAACCGCGTACATTATCGCTGTGCCTTTGGACGCACTGCCTCGCCCATCTATCAGTGCATAAACCACATGCCTGTTTGTCGTCATGTACGACTCGAATCCAACGGAGAAGCCGTCGTTGATTCTTTGACTGCCAGGTCCAGCATATCTGCTCGGCGGTAGCCATGAAAATTTTGATGAAAAAAGTAAGGTACTATTTGGAAAAAATTGTAACTAGAATGTATGCCAAGTGTGCAGCCTTCAAGCATCCATTGCGCCTGATGTAATTTTCATTTAGTGTAAAAATATGACTACTCGACGCGCTTTTTATTTTATTGCTGTAAAAGTGTGCTGAGATGCCTGATAAATAAGCGAATGGAATATGTAAAATTTACGCTTTATACAATTTATTGAAACTAATTAAAAGTATTGATAAGTTTCAAGAATTCCCTCTACATTTTAACATGGTTTTTCATACTTTTAGAAATGCTATTCTACGAATTGTCAGATTTTTATTGACTCGTTTCAGATTAACGAGAATATTGATTCGGAGGCGGCGATATTCCAATAAATCATGTGTGAAGTGACACTACCATTGCCCACGCCAATTGAAAAAACATTAAATTACAAGATTTAACTATCAGTGCATCAGCATCCTAAATTATAGCAAAATGAATGAAATTTTACTGGAAAAGTAAATTTTTCGAGAGCCATTAGGCACCGTAATTCAAAATGTATATAATAAAAAATTCACGTGAAATAGTTTTTGTAATTTATAAAGATTCGATATTCCACTAAATTATAGTTGATTTGTAAATTTTCAAAATCAAATAACGCACAACAACGATGAAATGAGTACTTATAATTATATTAATTAATAAAATTATAATAGATGATTATTCTTATAAATGTATATGTGAACAATGTAGTACAGACACTAATCTACAATTTGTAAATACTAATGAGTATTGTAATATCATTGGATAAGAATTTGCTTGAAAGTGAATTATTATCATAAGTAGACGACTAATGTATCATTTCGAATATTACGACGAGTTTTACTTACGTAAGGCAAGCTACTTAAAAATAATTTCACGATCCTTATTGAATTAAACAAATTCTTAAGTTACACGTTATCACCCAATTAATCAAATTACGTTATCACCCAATTAATCTACGCCACGTAAGCTGTAATAATAATGATGGTTTATTGATCGGACGAATTCATTCGTTAAATGTATTCTCGAAAAAAAAAAATTTCAATTCAAGATATTCTCAAAGGCTTGGATAAATAAATGTTCATCTCCGACTTTCAATAAGCTCATAAAAATTATAGAAAACTTGTTGCCATATATCCTCATTGAAAATGGCATCGAATATCAAATGTTTATGTAAATTAACTCACACATTGACGAGCATGGGATATTGCAACGATGAATTAAAATCTTCGGGCAGGAATAGTCTCACCTTGGCTTCAAAGCCATGCGAGATGATGGACAAATCTCTTTGCTTAGGCAATGTTCGCTTGACGAGCATATGCCGTAGCTTCAAGTTGGCAGACCAAGTGTACAGTTCCGTCCCATTGAGGTCATAGACCTTAATGGTGGCAGGATCTGGACCTGAGCACGTCAGCACGAGGTGTGAGAAATCCTTGGAAAACAGGATCGAGCTTACGTACCTGCACTGGTTACCTGAATTATTCACACAAAGGGACCAATTATGTTCAATGATTTTCATAATGTTAAAGCGATTAGTTCAACTTAAATGTAGAAAGATAGGGAAATTGAGGGACGAGTATTGTTACGCTTTTTCTTCCCGTGTAATTCTTCATCTTCTCTATCTCTCGAATGTCTAACCGCTCCGATAATCCTTTGCAATAGATTAAAAATTAAATAATTCGTAGATTTAAATTTAATGCCTTACTTATGTAAGAACGTAATTTAATAGTATGGATATTTTTCAAAATTAAATTCAAACGGACAGGTAAGAAATAAAATATTTTGTTTCCAAAAGTTGCTTAAATCATTATAATTTTAGTGTAGATTCGATATTTGGTTAATTCACTTTATTAATATTTATAAAAAAATAATCATCTTCCATATGTGACTTCTAAAAGATACCTAATAAAATACTTGAATTTTTAGTTAAAAAAATTGCATTCTGCCTAAACATTATATAATCAGAAAATATAAAAGGATATAGTTTATTATGATTACTTTAATATTACGAAAAAGTAAAATTATAAAAAATCGAACTTGTTATTTATAATTGAGCTCTACATAACAATGTTCCACTATGTTCTACAACAAATCCATTGAATTATAAACTTTTCTTACATTGAAATTTTAACAATGAATATATTTTACATCATTTCCTGATTTTTTCATTTATATACATATTTGAAAATTTATCGCTTTATTTAAACATAAGACTGCAGAATACTCTCTATTTTGTTTACAAAAACATTTTCATTTAAGTAATCTAATAGCAAATATTTGAATAATAATACAGCAATTGAGCAGTACGTACAACAGCAAAAAAATTTTATATCACGTCCACACATATATATTTAATGCAATTGATTGTATCAATAATCATGGTTTCCTTTCCAATTTACAATATATTTCTCCGTAAATGATATTGTTCAATATTCAATCTATGAAAAGCTACTGCAGACATAAGATTACAGAATTTTATCCTCTAATCTATAATCATATCATCTTATAATAGACTCTTGCATAAAAATGCCTTAAAAAAAAAAATTGTAGAAAATTAATGAAATTTTAGTTTATATGTTTGAAAAAATTATTAATCATAGATTGTTGAAAATTGAAATATAAATTTTATAAATTAAAATAAACTGTCCTTATAAAAAAAAAACTCCATTATTGAATGTAAACTTTACGTATAACCTTTCAAATTAAGTTAAAAATTAGAATTATAATTAAAATTAAAAAAAAACAATAATTTTACTATATTTTTCAATTAAGCCATTTATAGTAAATATAATGATTTAATAAAGTTTCCGTTTAGCGATGAATAAGAAAATATAACTAGCGATGTTCGCTCACTTTCAAGATGCTTACAAAATATTCCAACTTTCAAAAACCAATTCTATCTTTATTAAAATAAAAGCCAATAAATTTCTGTCGAAAGCTAATTATGTCAGTGATAATTCTAAAATTAATGTATATTATTTTTTATAGATGACGCACAACCAATTTCCTTCTCATTAAACATATATATATATTTGAAGAACATTTATAGTAATATGTAGTAAGAAGTATAAATAAATGTAGATCATATTTTGCTGTCAAATGTTGTATTATAACGGGGCAGTGTATATTTTATGAAATTATTCAGTAAATGACATGCTCTAATAATTGACAAAAATTGCTCGTGAATTTCTGATATTTATATAATAACGAAGAAATTATTGGTAGGTAAATTCATTTAGACCGTAATTACACTAAAGCTATTGTTTAGACGAAGTATAGAAGCATGAAGTACAGGCATTATTAAATGTGAAATAATTTATAAATAATAACGTAGTAGATGTAATATTTTCAATTGGTATTTAAAGATGAAACTGAGAGAGAAAAAAAAAGAAAAAAAAGAGAAAAAAATGTAAGGTAAGGATTAAATTGCATTGTAATTTATTGAAAAATTGCAAACGACAAGCAAAAATATAAAAAAATAATTTATTCTACTCTCCGTCTCATTTGTAGTGTCTTATGGCAATAGATATAAATCATATTTAACAGAATAATTCTATTTTTAAAAGGCTTTGTTTTATTATAGAAATACATTTCTTTATTCATTTCCTAAGCACATCATTTCTATATTCAATGTATGTCCATTAACTGCATTATTGCATTAATGCATTTAAGTTATTCACAGTCCAGTTAATCGTAAACATAGGTCTGTAGAAAAAGATATCTTTCAAAATAATACATTCAATTTCTCGAGCTCCCGAACACGAAACTTGCGAACTTTATTCTTAAACGCTTTAAGTTTTGTCACGATACACCAAGAGATACAAGAGATACTTCGTTTAAAAGTCATATTATGAGTATAGAGTTTTCAGCGAAATATTTCCACCAGACACATCGGATAATCCAGCGAGCCTCGCTCCCTGGATATTAAGAGCCTTAATATTTCCCTAAATCACGTGCCAGGAACTCGGCGCTCAAGCATTAAAAAGCCAGTCTAACTAACCTTCGGGAGTCTTGAGATGACAAGAGATGCAATTAGGCTCGGATGCCGAGTCTCCGGGCGTCTCGAGGCTCACTCCATACAGATGCTTCTCGGCAGGTTTGTCAACCGGACTGGCCGTGTAGTAGACGACACGCTTTACGTCGTTGACGCCGTGTAGCGCGTGTACCCAGGTGCCTCCGGGCGTCAGGTCGGTCTCGTGATCCAAAACGCCGTTGAGCAGACGATAGCGAGTCACGTGGACAAACGAGCCGAGGCTCGAGTTCTCTACACATGCCACATTATTATTGTTGAGTAAGTGTTGCTGGGCTCGCGCTCGGAGTGGAGATTTAATGAGAATTTGTTATTTAGAGGAGCTGGGTAGGTTTAGGAGTGAGGGTGACTCGAGGGCCAAAGTGCGTTCTGTTGAGTGAGCTAATTATGTGCAGAGGGGCCACGTTGGTTTTAAACTTTTTTTGGTTTTTTTACTTGATTGAACCGAGATGTAATGTGAAATAGAGGGTATGGGCAGATGAGGGCCAACGATCGCTTGTCGCGAAAAACTTAAAATGAAAGAGGATCGCTAACCAATGGGCTTCGGCTGGCGCATTAGCACATATCCTTCGTGATGTATGGGCGCCTCGTCGGCACACAAGAGCCAACCGTTAGGCTCCTCTTCGTAATATAATGGCTGCCAATCCCCGCTCACCGAATAGCTCACAATCTGCGAAAGATTCTGTACTCGATTCGTCCAAGTGGCCACGAACGTCTTTGGGTCGAACCACCTTACCGCGTACAGTATTGCCTCCCTTACGAAATTTTAGACTTTCGTCAGACTCTTATTTATGTACATAATGTTGCCTTCTTATGTAAAGCGCAGCAAGGCTGGCTATTACAAAGAAAATAAAAAAATCAGTTGCCACGATTTTCATTCGCAATCGCAGAGTGCCATAAAGCAGCTAGTGTTTCACTTTCACTGCTTTGAGCTGTCGAAATGACAGTATCGGATTTATGAAGGTGCATTTACCGAGCATTGATAGCTATCGTTGTCTACGACTTTTATACATAATAATTATAAACATTATAAAAAAAAAACAGTTATGATGCGTTATGTTCGCGCATTAGTTATCTATTATTTTTATTGCCAATTTTTATGCCTCGATTCTATTGCGATCATCCGTTCGTTAATCTGCATTTCAATTACTCGAGAACTTTATAATGCATTTATCTTGTTTTTAAAAGATTTAATTTTTGAGAGCACGAGTTATATAGTTTTCAACTAAAAGAAGAAACTCACGGTCCAACGATATCGACAGGAGTCTTCAAAGAAATTAATGATGATCCGTGATCCGTCAAATCAATTACGTTCAACGTGACCTCGGGATTAGAGGTTCCAACCTGGAAAAGTGATTGTTTATATGACACATTAATAATTGTAAAGCTGAGGAGTCAACATATGTTGATATATTAGCCTTTGCGCGAATACACGATTACAATACTAAACTGCAATTGCAAATGATTTAATATGTGAAACGTAGGCTACTTCATTTAAGACTAAGATTCACAAATTATATGTCGCATACCGATATTGCATTGGTAATCTCAATGATTAATCAATAACATTAAAACTAATTTTATCCCCAATCGAAGATTATTGCAAATGTCTAAGGGTAAAACATTTATCCGCTAAACAACTAGAAATTTAATATTTTAAGTATTGACGATGACGTTGTCGAGAAATTAAGAGAAAGCAAGTTGCATATCATTAAGCCGGCAAGCCAGAGGGGGGCAGGGAGGGGGGAATTATATATTTTCTAAGGGGATTTCAAATTTTTTATAACAACATTCGCTTTTAATGTGCCCCCCAATGACGCAGTATTTTAAACAAAGAGGGACAAGAAAAGCGAAGAGCCGTATAAAATTGAAGTGCGCATTTTGCCCTTTTTACGGGAAGAAAGGACAAAGTGGGAGGGAGGGATTTATCAAGACTTTTATGACTCGTTAACATTGTCCGAGACATATGAGTTGAGGAACGCTAATCTAACGGCCGTATTCTCTTCTATCTCAAATCAATGGAGCAGCAACTCTATACTCGAGATCCTACGCCAAATTGCCCCGGGACTCCCCCCCACCCCACCCCACCTCCCGTCTTTGCTCCTTTCTTTTTCTGACTATTCTTCTGCACTACCTACATTCACTTTTCTTGCACTCCATAGCAGGAATGATATCTTGCAGCCTTTATCGTCTTCGAATTCACAATGTACGTTATTGCGCGCAATAACTGTTTGCGAATTCGCATTTAATTTTCTTTCCTCATCAAGTCATCGTAACAATTCATTTATTTACAATGTTTATAACGATATTGTTTTTCGGCAAATAATTTTCTGCAATTCAGTCTTCTCGAGAACAAAACAGAAAAGAAAAAAAAAATGAAGATGGAGATATTCGCATGAATATTATCAATACTCTTTCGATTTCAAGCAAATGGAACGTTCTCAATAAACACACAATCAATATTCCGAAATGTGATTTATTCGAGCAAGAAAAAAGGAAAGTACTCGACTTTTTTACTTTATCTATCTCGCCTAATCAGTCAGCTGATCTCGAAGTAAGTAGATTCGTGAAATGCTTAATAAGTTTACCTTTGGATAACGAAATTTGTCTTCCACTGGATATTGATCGCCCAAATCCCCAGGTTTACCGTATCTCAAAATTATAGACTCCAAAACTTGAGTGTCATTGAATGTGGCGAAGACGAGATATTCACTGCTGGGCGACATCCATATGGCAGTATCTGTAGCCAATACCTCTTCTGTTGAAACGAACGTTTAATCTTTAATGCAATCACTTGTATGCAGAGCATCTTATCATTCTAATAAATTTGACATTCAGCACGTCATTAGCTGTCCCCGCACACATCCACGAATTCGCGTAGATATCCGTAGTTCGCGCGCTCGCACACACACACACACGTTGGCTACTAATTTATCTGTGCAAATGTATTTAAAGTTGAGAGAGTGACGATGAAAATGGTTGGAAATATTTACGGGTAATGATTTAGTAGGTATATTATACAATTTGCAATAATTGTACGAAAACCAATCGTTAAGAAAATGAATAATAAATAATTATTTATAACTCCTTTCAGAAATTAATTAATCGTATTGATTATGAATGAAACGAGAAAATCAATTTTCTTTACTCTGTAATAACGTTTTTCAAACGGAAATTCGCATAAGACACGGAATCCGAGTTTATTCTGCACGTAACACGCCCAACCTCTAAACAAGTGAAAGAAAAAATTTGACCTTCATAAACCCAATCGGGAACGCCATTGTATACCGCTTGATGTTTGCCGTCGAACGTCAACCTCCGCGTTTCCACGGCCTCTCCGATTAGCTGGTGATAATAAATGTCATTGTTGAGTACGTAGACGAGTGCACTGCCCTTTGGTGCCCATAAAGCCGTTGAGAGTAGCTGGCCATCAGCCACGGCTGCGATCAACCTGCACAAACAATCTTGATAAGAATTTTTAGTTTTAGGCAATTGGAAGAGCAGATGATGTTAACATCATGGAGGCACGTCTGATCAAAAAGGATATAGAGAAGTCGGAAGGTCAAAGGTCGAAGTGAATAAACTCGCCGAGTGAATGCTGCATTTTCCCCCATAGAAATGCTATTTGTTATGAAAATCGTATGACTGGGAATTAAATTTTACTTATTTATATCTAGATCTGTAAATCTAACGAAATTAATTATTTTCACTCATTGACCTCTAATTATTCCTCCTTTCAAACTATAAAACATCAACTTATCGTATGTACCTAAATATCCGTTTGTGTGCGCATATACATATATATATCTACATATATATGTACATATATAGGTGGCTTTACGTATACGTAAGCGAGCGAGCGTGCATGTGCGAAGAATGGATCGAATGAATTAGTCATGTATATATACACATACAGGACGTTTACAAAAATAACAAAAATAATACTGCAGTCAATTAAAAATATACTTAATAGCACAATGCATAGACTTCATCTTTTACATCATTACATCAAGACCATAAATTTCATTTTCTCATGCTTTGTTTTACGTAAATGCAAATTAATATTCGTCTGTATCAGTCGAAGCATCTTTTAAATGCCCATTTTATTGCTAAAACTCATAATTTTCCATTTTATTTTCTATTTTAGTTACTTTAGTGACTCTCCCATTTTAATCTACGTAATTTAATCACTTTCGCAATCTTAGGTAAAGCATAAAGTTTATCTATCTTATAATTACATAATGCCCTCTATTGATCGTTGCCTTCAATCTCATTTAACATAAAAATATTTTCTTTAATTTCCCGTATTTAATAAGCTCTAAGATGGCAATTAGGATTTTTCGTGATTTTGTGGTATTTTAGATTGATTCTGGCTTGGAAGTTGCATAACTAGAAGCCACGCATTAATAATTCGTTATTAGACTAAAGGCACCCAACTGCCGAGTGTACTGAAAGTAAATAAGCCAAATAATAATTAATCAATATCATAATTGTAAGCTTACAATTATTTTCCAAAGCCATCTTAAATATAAGAAAAGTATCGAGAAGACTCATCATCGTCAAATCATACCTTTACGATTATAATATTAAAAACGTATGCCAATAATCAATTGAATAATTCTAAATTCTTTGAATGCAAATGTAAATGTGCCTTATATCGAATAAAAATATGAAAATCTTACTCGTTTTTTATATTGTAAATGCTGTAACGACTGAGCGATGAGTGTCTGTATATCTAAACAGAGAGTTAATTTTAGTAATTTGAAGTGTACGCTCGGACAACAAAGTAGGGCGAAAATATTGTCTGATACTTACGCTTTGCGATGTATTGCGTATAAGCAAGTAATTATTATCCGCAGAGAGGGAGTATTCTAGATTGTCGGACTCGTGCTAAAAACAATACAAAGAGAAAAGTGCATTACATGTTTGCAATATCTTATGAAATAATATAATTGACGGGGCTCGCGCACGTGACCATGGCCCCAAGTGCCTTTGGTATGAATTAACGGCCGCGGAGTCGTGGCATCGATGAGTCGTTAAATTGCTCGGCAGCCAAAGTTCTACTTAGTTTCATTATGAATTTTTCCTTAACCAAGTCTAACATTATACTCGTCAAAGTTTTCATAACTCTTTATACAAGTCCCATGCACTAATGAATCAGTCCAACGTATTGCCGTCCTCGTTATTTCCTTTATCACAAAGAATTCGCGTACTATGAAAATTGCTCTCATACTCAGTTGGCATTTTTTTTTCTTTAATAAAATGAATAACCACCAAACGATTTATCCAAACACACTGTACGAACATTGTACGGCAAGATTCACTGTTAGGCCGAATGAGACTTTAGGCAATAAGAACTGAAATATAGTCTATCGCGCCAATCGACTCCTTCAATTCGACAAAAAGAAAAGCCAATTACAATGCGAATGTACCGACTCCTCGGGAAAGCACAAATTCACTTCACCCCCCTTCACCTCTCCAATTATTCATATTATTCATTTATAACATTATTATCTATAATCATCTATAATTATATGCTCGAAAGATCCATAAACGGACGGGGAAAGCTCGATCCTTAAAAAAGCGAGAAACGCCAACGAATTCTAACGAGAGAGACCCCCCCCCCCCTTTAATTGGCCGATTCAACTATTTTTAAGTGGCCACAACACTTCTCGCCCATAAAGAGGAACAAGGAAATTCCAACGGCGAATGCGTCCCGCATTCAATGCAAGGGATTTGTTATTTAAGCCCCGGAGCAATGGCGGCGAGGGCGACGGCGGCCAGCCTCGCGCCACAAATCATCGGAACGAGATCACGCGCCAATGTTTCGGGCTCGCCCTTATTTCGTATTCCCGATCCGTAATGAAGCCGAGAGTCTGCTCGTTGGCTCCGTGCATCAGCACCACGTGCCACGAGCAAAAAGAGATGCGAGTCGAAGGGATGCGTCGCAGGATGACGGCTGCATCCTCTTATTGTTTACTTTAGCGATTGCCGCTTTATGATTATGAGGTCGCTGCGTGCCGAATGTACTCGTGCTCGCTTTTCATTAAACGGGTTACAAATTAGGGGCATTTATTGATTTATCCGAGTCTTACGAGTGCTTGAAACAGGCGAGTGCTGGCCAGTTTACGTGTATTGGCTGATCGAGGATTTTGCTTTCGGCTGGATGAATAATTACAGTGACGAACCATTTGCTCGTACAGTGTTAAAGTGGGTGTAAGAGAAATCTTAATTGATATGCCGCCATATTATAATTGCACGCCATGTAAACGAAACAATAATAGATAATTCTTAATAGACTTTTCAATTTGCAAAGTGAACAAAATTATATAAATAAAATTATAAACTTTTATTGTGAAGGGGCGGACGCAATTTTTTATGTAAAACACGTCGTTGTCGTGATAAAATTTTTTTTGATTTATGTCATAGAAAAATATGAAATTGATTTTCCGAGGAAAAATTTAGAATGTAATTTAATCTAATCGTGGTGTCAAAATTCTCGTATAAAAATTTAACTGTCACGTTAAAATTTACACCAAAACTCAACACTGACTTATTAATCGCAGCGAAATTTCATTCGAAAATTTAATTATAGTTTTTTTTTCGTTTTGGCCTTCTTAATACGACATCTATAATCTCGATATATCCCGAAGAAGCATCGATAATTGTTGTTGTTGATTTTAATTAATTAATCGATGAAAATTATTAGATAAAATTAACAAATAGGCATTGATGCAATTATTGGTGATTTTATTAAGATGCGTAAAATCTTGAATATTTCAAAGTGACTTACGAATAATCTGTTCCTCGCGACAATCTCGCTCTTCTGTATTGTCACATCAAATTTAAGAAGCAACTCATCTACCCGGTAAAAAATTTCCGTCCCTGATATCCAGGTACCATTAAATATATCGCTGCTGTAAGCGTTTGATATGATGTCGTCGATAGAAAAAGGTTTTTTCACATCCACATTCTCGTTAAAATCGAACTCCTGGATTGTTAAAACGAACGCCGCGAGCATTAATTGATAACATAATAATCTGGCAATCTGAAATTTAATATATTACTGGATAAATTGGTGTTTTCAATCCCTTAGTTTCTTCTGTAGTAAATAACATAGAATTTATTGGTTTGTGATATAATCTATTGCTCGTTAGAAACAATATTTCACCAAGACTGAGGTGAGACCTGCACTCGTCGCTAGTCCATAAATATTGTTTGTCATAAAAGTAATCCTTCCAATAGTTAAATTATACCATTTAAATGTGCCATTTGTCATTTGACTTGAAAACACTTTGAATTTTGGGTTGAAAAAAAAAAACGAGTACCATTTTTAGCTTAAAATATATTTTCAATTACTTTGTAAAACAAATGAATTCGTATAAAATTAATTAAATGAATATGGTATGAAAGTATTGAATGAAAGTAGAAAATATTAATGTAAATACGATGAAATAGAATTTATATAAAATTTGGAAATGTTAATTAAGAAATATTGCTAATAAGAATGACTCAGAGCACATAAAATTATCTGGATTTAAATAGGGTTTGGGAAGCTAACCTTTTAACGAAAATGTTTTCTTAAATGTTCCTCTCAAATTAAGTTTCAATGCTATCGTAAAATAACGAGCTAAGGTATATTTAAATTTGATACTATCTAGAATTGCTTGATTTTATCTTATCACCATGTAAAATTATGCTTTTCTTTAAATACTCCATGAAATAACAGGTAGGTACAAATAAAATACGAATAGATATTCAAATTCATAAATGTTTTAATGAAAAACTCCATATCTCGTTGAACTACGTATAACGCATAAAAAAATGTATTTTCTAAAGTATTATGAAAAATTCATAAATGGATACTTACAATGACCAATAAGCTGAGAAAATTGAATTAAAAAAACAGTGTTTTCGTTTTAATAGTACTTAACTCAATCAAATATAATTGAAAAAAATTCTATGCATATAAGAAATATTATTAATAGAAATAATAGATCTTTTGTAACAGTTTGAATAATAAATTACGACAATAAATTACAATCCAATAGATATAAATAAATTTAATTTTCAATCCAATTGCAAAAATTGAATGTAAGACAAAAATCTCATCAAAATTCAATCAAAAGAAAAAAAAATTTAAGACACTGACGTCATTCAATTATAAAGTACTCAAATTCTAATTGCCTTTATCCCCAAGTTATATTTTTATAAGACACAAGTTACATATAAATTTTTTCATCTTAAAACTTTTACTTTTTACGATAATATCTATCATTTTATTACCTATAATCTTATACTATGAATTCACTAAGTATTTAGAATACTTTCTATTTCAATTTAGCTATAATTTGTGTTAAATTAAATGAATCGATTTTTCTACCCAATTACGTGTAGTGTTTAAATGGACAAAAAAAATAAGTATAAGTCTGTTTTATATGGAATTTAGAAACAATTTCACTGTAGTAGATTAGAGCAAATTTACAAAATATAAAAGAAAATTTTTAAAAATTTGTATTACCGAAAAGTTATTTTATTTTAAACAGAAATACCTTACACACACATATATATTTATTTATTTATTTAAAATCTAAGGTCTAATCGATTTAATAATATCTTTGATACGAACAAATGCTTACTTTTTTTATTAATTCAATGTAAATTAATTTTTCCATAAACAAAAAGATTTATTTAATTTGTGTAAATTTTTCTGTGCTAAATTTATGCTACAATAAATAATTTGTTAATAATTAAAGGAATCTCTTATACGAAATTTTTCAAATATTAATAATATTGTCATTTCTTATATATATAATGTTTTATTAGTATAATAATAAAAAAATTAATTTTCAAAAAATTTCCATTCTACTAAAGATATATTTTATGAAATTATATAAGAGGATGAAGAAAGTTGAGAATTTATAGTCATTAATAAAAATTAAAATTAAATTTTCAACAAAAACTAATAATAAAATTCATTATACAACTTTCTAATTAATATCTCTGATTAAATAAAATCATTGTTAAATAATATTTTTGCATGGTTGATATAAATATTCAAATTTTCAAATTTAGTTGAAATAATGTTATTTAAGTCTTAGTTGGCAATCATTGACATTTATTGCACATTGACACTCGATAGAAATACTTAAATATTATCCTATTTAAATTTCATTCTATTTAATTAACAATCGAATACAAAATATTTTTTTAACAGCGAATTTCAGCATTGTAAACTATTTAATTTGATTATGATTGTTGAAAGTACGTTTAGTAAGTCTCGTCCGTGTCAAGTATCCACGATGCTTATTAAATTCATTTAATATATTGCTCTATTAAATATGAAAGTATATACAACATACACATGTCCTTTGCTAATTAACGAATTGAAAAATTGTGAAGTGTCACACGCTCGAAAAATAATGTTTATCTTTAGTATTAAAAACAAATCCTAGCAAGATGAATAACGATAAATGAAGTACGATAAAAGGATAACAATGTATCGGCATGAATAAATAAATGCTTGCACGAGTTTTCACTTACCTTTGAATTAAACATGTTTGCAAGCCGGTCTGCTTAAGAACTGAGACTCTCTTCGAACGACTGGAGTTTCATGGATTACATTTACTAACCGGTTTCCCGGACAGACGCTGTGCTCTTTTATCTTACTTCAGCCATGTCGTCGAAACTATCTAGCATCATCACTCGTGACTTCTCATTATCGCCAACTATGTTCAAATATGACCACTTTTTTTCACTTTCTACTTCGTTTCATGGGACTATTGTTTTCCACCGCACTCTGCCTTATTTTCGATAAGATTAAATTTCATATATATCTTTATCAGAATTTTTTCGTTCTCTCTTACATTTATCATAAGAATTTCCAATTTTTCATTAAAATAATCGCTAATTTTCTACATTAGAGTGATATGTTTTAGTGAACGTTATTGAGTGTAATTATGAAAATGTATAAAAATTATATGTATCCTGTAGTTTGTGTGGATTAAATATTTTCCATAAAAATTTGATATCATCTTTTTGTTTTCTAAGATATCATCCTAGTCAATACTGTATAATGTATTTGGTGAATTTGCAATAATTGATGCATTCGTTTCTCGTAATGAAAGTACTCTGGCATATTGAACAAGAATCAATGAAAGTTACTTGAAACTTTAGATTGTATGGTATTAAAGCCGTT
>JAPYYT010001215.1:0-30023 GCA_030522565.1 Ceratosolen corneri
ACATCTGGCATTGGGGACATCAATAAAAACATTCTAAGTAGAAAAGTAAAGAAACAATATTATTTACGGGACCTCTTTTTAATATTCGATTCTCGAACAGCTACCTGGTGCAAAAATTAATAATAATATTATTTAACGAATTAAATAGTAAAGTTTTACTTAAAATAATATTATTTATAATACAAAGAATTGAATTAATTTTTTCTAGTTTTTAAATTTACGATCGACTGGAAAGTAATTACATAAAAAAATCAAATAATGAGTATTCATTAATTCACTTTTTAAATAAATGTTAAAATATTATTCAATATAATGCAAACTACTTTATTATCAATATATATAGTATTCTGGATTGAAGTATTTAAATATTTAATTTAAAGCTTTTAAATGCTATTTTTTATTTGTATACTTTACAATATACAGATAAAAATATTTCATATTTATAATTTAATTGTTATTTCAGTAATTTAGTAAATACAACTATTACTTATTAAAATTTTGACATATTAATAGCAAATAAAAATTTAATTAGAATATTGTTTTTATTAGTTTTATAATAATTACCACTAACTTTGATATTTCTATTAATTGAAAAAAGCAAAATTTATAAGAAAAGTTAAGATATAATTTTTGTCGTAATTTGTATGTTTTGTATGAATAATAATATTAAATGATAAATTTGTTATATTAAAATTACAATTCTATTATAGCTTTCTTGAATAAAACATTCAAATACTCTCGCAATTATATTAATACGATGAATGATAAATAATAATATTATCCAGTAGCATTAATGTAAAAATGCCAAATCTTGAATATTAAAGAGCTTATTTTGATAAAAAAAGTATTAATAGTTAATAACAAAACTTATTGACAATATTTCAACCTTAATATAATTATGATTTTTTTTATTTTCACGAAAATAATATAAAAACTTTGGGAATGGTCTTATTTATTATATATTTATTATCGTAATATTTATTATCATCAGTATTTAACTATATGAATAAGTTTTCCATTTATTGTTTAAAATATCTTTCTTCCACATTAAATAAATTTTTCACTTAGTCACATTGATTTGGTGAAAAACGTTTTGTTAAATTATAGATAGAAAAGATGAATGTAGTAAAAGCTATTATAGAAAATATGGATATAGAAAATATAGACATTGATAACAAAATTAATAGAAAAGGTATTTATTTTCTGATAAACAAATCGAGTTTTCTAATTCCATATTAGGATTATTTATTTCGCTTAGTTCATTATAATATTTTTTATATATAATTTTTTTTTAAATTTTAATATAAATATAGTTTTGAAACATTGAAAATTTAAATTATCTGCTTACTTATGACTCGACTATGACTTCTTATAACAGTCAATCTAGAATGATTATTTTAAATAGTGAATTATAATAAATAGTTTTTATAAACTTCTACTATAAAAAACTCGGATTTTAAGTGGTCTATTGTAGAAAACTCTTTATTATTAGAATGTTATTACTATGCCACAATATTGGGTTTATCAATTTAAAAATTAGAATTCAATTATTTAAAACTTTACATTGAAAAAATTCATATTAATTGAAGGAAAATTTAAAAAAATGTTAATAATATTTCAATTGTAAATTTGATATAATAATTAATTTTATAAGATAGTTTTCTTTTTAAGAATCAGAATACAATATTTTATGCCCGTAAAAGAAAGTATTTTTATTCTTAATATAATCAATTATTCTTAAATATTATATACAATGTATAGCATAGAATGCACAAAGTATTTTTTGTTTTCAGCAAAATGATCCAACAATGCAGATAAAAGTGTTGAATTCTAAAAAATTGCAGACTTTAACGTTACATCAATCTATGAATATCACCAATAATGAACTGGTAGATATACATCAGTTATGGAAGCTTGGTAAAGCGATCCAAATAAATAATATCACTAATGATTCTTGCAATGTAATGAATCATAATAGTGATGCATCACAAATAATACCAGTAACTATAACAAGTATTATTAATTATACGTATCCTTCTTATGCTAATAATGTTACAACTATTTCATCTCGTATATTAACAACCTCAAAATCGATAAACAATTTTAAAAATATAGGAAATACTAAAGACATATTAAGTAATGATATGCTTAATGAAACAAACACGTATAATGTATCTAATACTTTTGCGAGAATTCATAGCTTGATAAAAAATAGATCTAGTTCTGACAGCTCTATGCTGAAAAATACCGAATTAATTACTGAAGTATCCGTTTCTATTAATGATAATATAAATTTAAATAAACTATTTACTAATCATTCTGCACTATTATCGTCAGGAAGTAAATTGAACTTAAATACTACTGAAATATTAACTAATAATCAAATATCAATCAACTCTACACAAAGCACTACTACACCTTTTATTTCATCTGACTCATTAGATAATATTAATTCTATTATTAATTTAACTGAGAAATCAATAGTCACCAATGTGACTCAAATGCAAAATTTAGATACTTTCAAACAATCAACAATGAGTTATGCACCTCTAGATATTGCATCATCTACAAGTAATAGCGAAATAACTGAATTTACTTCTGTAGGTATTGAAATCAAGCAACAACCCATAAACGTTACCAAACTAGAAATTTTAGTACAAAATAGAGCAATTGCTGTTAATAATAAAAATAATATTAGTAATCTTATCAAGAAAACTAAATTTAAAAAGTTAGATGAATTACCGTTATCCAATAGTATGAAAATAAATGAATCTTCGTTAGAAGCTTTAAGAGTTATCGCAATGGAACCAAAATTGTCAGAAATAAACAATTCATTGGCAAATACTATAACGTCTATTAAAACTACATCTGATATAAACACTAGTACATTATTAAAATCGTTAAATTTGACAAAAATAGAAACAGATGATGGCATATCTTTTATTCCGACTACATTGAACAACGAAGAAAACCAGGTATTGACAACAATACACCCAGACAAATTAATGAAACTAATAAGTAATGCAAATATTACCAATTTAAATAATTTTTCAAAAATTTGGAACGAAGAAAAATATTTCAATATTATGCAAGGAACAAATTCATCTTTCTCTGCAGGTAATGAAACTTTAATTTAGAAAAAAGAACTCGTCAATAATAAAGTTACCATGATAAAGTTCAAAATGCCTGTATATTAAAAATTCAAAAATCAAATCAAGAAGATTGAAAAAATATATTAAAAATATTAAAAAATATATTAAAAATATTAAAAAATTTATTAAAAAAAAACAAAAAATTCATAAAAAAGTTTTAAATTTAAAACTATTATATAATAAACAAATTATATAATATTTTTTTGTCATATAAACATATAAACAAATGATTAAATAAATAAATATCATAAACATATTTCAATCGATTCTAGAAATATAATTATCTTTCATTTATTTTAGATGCAAATATTACGAATGATTCGATTGATAAATTTTCTTAGGTATTAGAAAACTCTTTAAATTATATCGATAAGATATTAACTATAATTATTGAGAGTACAGTAGAATTTAGTAATAAGATTTTTACACAAATAATAACTTTGTTCGGGATTGAACTCGATGTATAAAAACTCCTCACGCTGTCAGAGCGCGAGGCAGATAGTGGAGGGGAGGGTGGTAGCAGCAGGTATCGAAAGAAGTCTACGAACGGTTTAATGTAGCAATAACAGTGTTTATTGAAGTTAATATATATTAAAGATATTATTCAAATTCTGTGTTATTTAAGTTATCTTGATTGTATTATCTTGTTACTAAATAAATAGTTTAAATGAATTGTCTTTAAGAGTTGGTTGAAAGAAAGTATTACTTTCCTGGTTTAAATAGTGAGGTGTGCTTGATGCGGTAGTCAATCGCAAGGTTGAACGCCGCACCTCCTTGTACAATGGTGAGTTGTCAATTGAATGTTGTGTTGCTTGTTGGGGCAGTTGCTTGTAGTTTTTATTGAAAAAAAAAAATAAAAAAAATTTTTTTTATTTTTATTTTATTTTATTTTCTTTTTTTTTTATTGCCTATGTAGCTGAATTGGTGTTGTAGCTGGTCGAAAGTTGTGCGACAGTTGTTATGAGTCGAATGCCGCCTTTCTTGCATTAAGTGTAAGTAATTTTGTTGTAGAAATTGTTGCTTAGATTCCTTAGGAGCTTGTAGCTTGAGCGCCAATTGAAACGATTGGCGCTGCGATGATGTGTGAATTGTAGTTTTGTTGGTCGAAAGTTAAGTGTCGATTTGTGTGACTGAAGGGCTCGTGTACCAAAGTAGATGAAGTTGCTGAGTGCTTGATAGCTTCCAAGCTTGAACTTGAACTTGTCCCTTTGTCCAATTCAATCAGTTTTTAAATCAGTTTATTCCGCTTACCAGGGCGGTGGTCAATGACGTAGTTTCCAAGAGTATAATAATCTTAAGTCTTTGTATGACTATTTTTTGAATTATGGTTGGTGAATTGTCGAAAACAGGTGGTTCCATCTTTTTGATAAAGCACCCTTGGATCGCCGAATATCGGGCTGACGGTTGTAAGCTCACACGCGATAAAAAAAGTAAAAACATACTTGTTTGATTCTTACGAAATGTACAACAAATCATGCGAGACGGCCGGGATGCACAATTGGCATGTCCATGAGATTTTGAATATGATGTTGATTTTAGCTACTTTTGAGAACTCCGAGATAAAACTAGTAATAAGAGTAGTTATCGACAGTCTTTAGCCGTTATGCGACTCGTATCTTTGAAAGAAAAATAAGTCGTGTGTTGCGCCTTTTACGATCATAAACATCCTGGAAAATGTGAGTTTCGATAACATATCCTATAGCAGACTATTCGAAGTTTAGGTTCAAAGACAAAGGCGTGCGCGGCATGGGTCCTATGACCATGTCGCTCGTAGTATAAAAAAAAATAAAACTTCTTGTGGTCTTGTTATAAAGCGATAGTTAACTCTCAAAGAAATTAATCTTTTATCTTCAGTAAGTGAGGCGCATGCAGTAAGTATAATAAATAGCATGCGTATGACACATGCTAAGTAAATATCAGGCATTCGAGAAATATAATACCGTTTAAAAATATATCATAGTCTACAATGAAAGTCCCGACCAATTTGAATGATTTAGGAGAAATCCGATTATGGTTCGGAATCTCGACTTGCTACCTATCACAATACTTCCAGATACTAACTTAATTCATGCATATATGGAAAAAATTACCTTGTTTACCATTGCCTAGTTCTTTTACAAAACCATGTAATGAATTATTTGCAACTATTACGTATCGCCTAGTAACATATATTCCAAATTGTAATATTTTAAATAATAATATAATAGTTTTAATAAATATCAATACTCCGTGTAATATCCACGTCGTTATTTTTAAATATAATACTAAAATATGAAGTATTAATTGATTTCTAAGCATAAACATTGAATTTACTAACTACTGATTTAATAGAATTATTATCAATAATTGATGACATAACCAAAATTATAATTATGAATGATTCTAATAATTTAGTATCTACATATGTATCTTTTGACATCGAAATAATTATAAATTTTACAACTATTAGTGCAACACTGCTTAACCATTTCCAGGATTCCATATCAGTCACCGTTCAAAAGACAAGTAATATAATATCAAGTTACAGTTATCCTACAGTACTACTTGCTATAAAATATCCATTATTTTCCTCTATTGATCATTTTTTCTGAATATCAATAACCAATAAAATATAAATTCATTTATTACAGGGAAATCAAATATTTCAGAGAATAATTTGAGAAACATACCTAATAAAATGATCTTATCTACAATAATGAATTCTACGCCAACATTATTTACCAATATTCCAATATCGATTAAGCAAACGATAATGTCAAAATCCAAAATCGAACGTTTCGGCACTAGTACATTTAGTTCAAGACCAATAATTCACTCTAATTCATCTACCAATGTTTCAATGAGAGACTATTTAATTTATGGAATATATCCCAATAAGACTATAGTCAGGAAACGTCCAGACGAAAATATTATGGATTCAAGAAGTAACAACAGTCCTTATGTTATCTTTGGAGTCTATCCAGATGGGAAACTAGTTCGTAAGTTTCCCAATGGAACATTAATACCGAATCTTCCCAGTAATCCAGTAGAAATTGTATTTTCCCTTGCAACAACTACTACTAATAAGCCGAGTTTGTTTAAAAATCAGACTAATAGTCTAGGTTTACGTAATAGAAATACCGATATATCTAATATACCTAGGCTTATTGGCGCTGTTAATAGACAAAATAATTTCTATGTTCTGAATGAAGTTAACAATACTCTCGGTATAAGTGGATCCACTGGTTTCGATCTTCCAATCAGTAGTATTGAAACCGACTCTATAAAAACGGTATAATATGCATACTTTCATCTTACTTTAAGCAAAACAAAGTACGACAAAAAATATACGTGAAATGTTCTTTTTCTTATTTAACTTAAAATAATATATTTAATTTTTTATTAGATTGGTGTTGAAATTAAATAATATTCTTAAATACATTATAATATAATTAATTAAAATTTTCCCCAATTTGTCGTATTTTGATTTATATCTAAATTTATATCACGAAATATTTTGTGTAAGTTATTTTCTTATTACTTTATATTAACTGACTATATAAAAAGGTGTATTTATATTTTACTTATCTATATAATGAATTTTTTATAACTTCTTCAAAGATACTAAATATTTCTTTGTACATCATATAATATACCATTTTAATTTTTATTTATTTATTTATTTTTATTTTGAATTTATAATAATTAGTAATTATTTTACTAATTAATATGTTCAATAATAATATTTATTCATAAATCTAAATCCTCAGGATCATTTTATTTGTGCATAATTTATTTATTCAATTATTAATAATGATAAACATAAAAATAATATACGTATTTTATATTTTGTTTAAAAAATATTATTAATAATCTTATAGATATCAATGATCACTAGTACAAACCTATCCGGTGGTACTCAAGAAGTTCAACCAATTGTTGACAATCAATCAAAAAACGAGAATACTAGAACAAGTGAAAATCATGATCAACGTAATCCTGTATTTGTAGAACAGGTAAAATAAAGAAAGTATAAAAATACTTCCATTATGTAATAATATAATTAATTAAAATCTATATTTACATTTTTATATTTGGATTATAAGATAAGTTCATCAATTATTGGAAGAATAAAGAGATTGATATTAATTCTGATGCTCTCAATGTAAATAATAATGTAACATCTGTAACAACATGTTTTTAAACAACGATTAATCAGTTTTTATTTTAATATAATCAATAGTTTAATTTTTCACTTATACTTAAGATAAAAATTTAAAAAATACGTAATTGAAATAATAAAGTTAATAAAATAATATAACTTTAAATATTAGAAATTAGATATTAAATAAGACTATTTATATTTAAGAAAATTAAATATTTGAAATTTATAAATATTAAAGAATAATTATTTAAAATAAAATAGACAGCTAAAATTAAAAAAAATGGAGATAAAATTATAATTTGATTGTGAATTTAAATACATTTTATTTAAAATTGAAATCTTATGGAATAATAATTCAAATATTTTAAAAAACGACAAATTTATATAATTTTTATTTGGATTCTTTGATATACATAATTTTTTATTATACATAATATACATAATTATTTCTATAAGTATATATTATATATACGGGATTTATATCTTTGATTTGGAGAATTATTTGGAAAAATTTTTTTCAATTACATTTATAATATTAATTTTTTTTTTTTTTTATAAAGAATACTACTAAAAAAAATTTTTAGTTTCAATGCTTGAGATTATTACCAATGTTTTGTTTTACTCCTCAAGGTAAGTGAGAAGAGGCAGATAATGGAAGGAGGGGATAGAAGTCGGTTCCCAGAAAAGAGTCTTCGAACTATGTTTCAATGTAATCTAGTAATTATTTAATATAATTGATATGAGAGTTTATTGAATGATTAAGATCAAAGGTTTAATAATTTGAGAGTTAAAATTTGGAATTAATAGGAATTAGTGATGTTTATTGAATAAAGAGAAAAGAAATAGGGTAGGATATTATTATTAAAGGTATGTTAGTGAGTATCTGAGTTACCTCTGACAATAGTAATTAATTAATTAATGTTTCGTATACTTAATGTAGGTGGCTGCAGTAAATATGTAAATTATGAATATTGGTATTTCTTGATCTGCCTGCTTCTGGTGAGTGGAATTGTTAATAGGCCTGAATAATTCTATATGTATTAGCTATTAGTCCACTGCTTGATGACAGGAGATACTAGTGAGAAATACCTTTACGATCGCGCGCTTCTTATATGAGTTGTATCGATAATAAATATATCTAAAACTTACTAATAATATATTATTATACTGTCCGTTGCTCAATGAGCGGGAGTGCAATATCGTATGCAATGCATACGACTAAGTTTCTCTTGTACGCTCAGTAGGAAACTTATTGTGTAAACGGCTGCCTTGCCTTGAGTTAATCATGTACTTATAAAACAACAAAGTACAATAATGAGAATAATACTGTAAGCTAGAGGTGTCAGAAGTAAATGTTCGTAAGGTCCGTGCGTCCGTGGCCGGTCCCTTTGTCGCTCTTCTTAAGAAGGGGAAAATTCATTTAAAATTATCAAGCTGGGAGTTATAGAGAAGGAGCAGTAGGATACATAGCTCGTAAGTGTTTACAATAACGTTCAGTCGAGTGACTATTTACAAGATTCGTGGAATCTAATATATATAAACTATATGAATACTTTCAATCATGGAAATGTTAAAGGAGAGATTTTCGATATCAAGCGGAATCTTGAACATTCACCTTCATCTAATATTTAATAGAATAAGTTATTTAATATTGAATGTAACACTGAAATCAAGATATCATGTGGGCTTCTAGGAATAATCCTCTGTATTTAATTTTTGGCATAATAACGTTTATAGAAGCATCAGTTACTTTAAATTCTTCGATACGTTATTTATTTCAAATATTATTTTCTAATTGAAGTCTTTTTGAATTAAAATGTTTTCAAATTAAGCAATTGATTATCTATATACAAGTTTCCTTAATTTTCTTAAGACAAAAGATTAAAATAATTCAAATTAAATAAATAAATTTAAGTTTTTAAATAATTTTGCCAAATTTTATAAAACATACACGTTATTAAAATTTAATATTACATTCATTTTCTGTGTAAGATAATATTAATTTTATTTAATACTTATTTATTTACGTTATATTATATATTTATTCTTGATATTTTAACAAAAAAATTATTTTTATAAAGGACGTCAGTAATACACAACATTTAACTGCTTCGGCACGTCCAGTTAATAATATAATTGAGATATTTAATCAAGTATCAAGTACCATAAATTCTTTAATTAATACTCCAACAAAGGCAACAATCATCTCAGTCCCAAAAATAGAGACTTCTACTATTAAGACAACTATGAGGGCAGTGAGTAACATCATGCAAACACCAATAACGGAGAATCCAGTGATATCAAAAATCTCAGTAACAACACAGAACCCAATGACATCAAGTGAAAAAATATTTTCAGCAATTGAAACTCCAGTAACCATAAATCCAAATGCTTTTGGCACTACATTTGATGATCTGGTTTTCCTAAGTACTTTGGTAACTTTTTTAAATACTAGTATTGTACAATCTGAATAATATTTCTTTCTTTTGAACATATATATTTTTGTTTATGAACGTTACATAACTTACATAACGTCACATAAACATAATAATAATTGTAACATTTTACTCTTCAAAATTAATTTTTCAATTCTTATTTATTTATTATATATAAAAATGAATTAAATATTATTGTTGTATGTATTAAATAGAAAATTATATATAAAATTATAATTAAAATATAATAATATTAGATTTTTCATTATTTTGATTTCAAATATATTTTGTCAAAATATTTTCTATATAATTTATATATCTATATAATAAATTCAAATATTTTTTATATAAATAATGAATTGTAAAATCTTTTTATAGCAATGATATTTAACTATGTTCATATTATTAGTTTTATTATATAAATAATTATTTAACCTATTGGTAATTTAAAATACTTCAAAATTCTATAATAATTATGAAAACAATCTCCGCTTATGATTTATTTAAATAGATTTATTAATAAGCTATTTATTAAAAAATATTTTGAATGTTTTTATATACGTTATCCATATTGTGAAATTATTGAATCAAATAATAATATATATACGAAAATATTTGTTTCAGTTAGAAAAACCAAGTTTAAGCGAATCAACACCAAAAACATTTACAGAAGCAAAACAATTACTAACAAATAAGGTAAGCATAACTTTATTTAAAATTGCTCAGTTTATGATTTAATTACAACTATTCGAGATTCAGTACCAATTTGAACCTTTCTCAATAATACGTTATTATTTGGAAAACTGGACCGATATTTCAGCGTGTTTATGATTATCGGATGTTCACCAAAAGCCTTTGCCTCATACGATAATCCTCGAATGTCGGCTTACGGTTACGATTCCCTTTTTACGATCCCCTTTTATATTTTATACTTTGTTTATTATATAGCAACAACTATCAGTGCAACTTTTTAATACTAAGACAATCAATAGGCCCTCTCCAGAGTCCTCTCTGTAATAATTCAGTATATCAAAAATACTGACAAAAATCGAGCTTCGTATTTTCCAACTCCCAAGAAAATTACTCGATGAGCACATCCCCTGGAAGACGGCATAATACCTGATGATGATGTTTTTATAGATTTTCTTTTGATACCTGCTGTTAAGACTCCCCTTCCACTATCTGCTTCACCTCCTTAACATCTTGGGGATAGTTTATACTCGGGTTAATTCCCAAATACTAGTACATTGTTTTAGAACATAAATATTAATAACGTTAAAATATCTAAATAAATAATTTTTAAAACTAAATAATTTTAGTATAATGAATAGCTATTAAAATATTTTCGCAACATAACATTAAATAGTGAATTACATAAATTCACAAATAAAATTTTAATAACCAGTTTTAGTGCACTTTTAATATGTGAAGCGCGACGATTCAGTTTTTTAATTTTGATTTTATACATTAGCCATTTTTATTATTGATTTATCTTTAATTTATGCTTTATATGCAAAATATAAACGCTACGATTCTCACGCATGTTTATAAAAAAAAGAAGTACAACAATGGAGTTAATATATGTTCAGAAATATTGATTTTTGAATTGGGTTTTGAACCAATTTCATAACTAATTTTGAGCAATTACTTCTTAAATTATTTTACATACGAAAACTTATTTATTTAATTTATATAATATGTTATTTTTATATTACTTAATTAATATATATCGGTAAATATGTATTGTTGCTATTAAAAATTATAATATTTTATCATAAATACGCTTTAAAATATCACAATAAGTAAAATTTTTATTTTACTTAATGTAAAAAAAAAATACAGTAATAAATTATTGACTTATATCTTGTTCGGGATTTAACCCGACGTAAAAATTCTCTCAAAATGGTAAACAGGAGAGACAGATAGTGGAAGGTGAGAGATAGTGGTAGGTATAGAAAGAAAGCGTTTATTGAAATTAATATGGAGTATGTAATGTTGAAATATAGTTTAATTTATGTTGACTAGAAAGTTTATTATGTTATCTTGATAGTAAGTTGTAAATTAAATGTTGAAATATATGAAAGAAAAGTCTTCTCTTGATCATTGATAATTTTTGTTACAGCGGTCAATTGTAAGTTAAACCCCGCGATATTGTGGCCGGGTTGTACTATGTGAGTTTGTTTGGGTCACCTTCAACGCTACTAAGTGAAGGTCGTCAGGTATCGTTGAGTTAAGGCAGATTCTTTGTTTTAATAATTTAACTAAATTATTAATTCTTCTTACGTTGAGTTAGTAGCTTCCTCTTAACTTTATAATACTGTAATTAAATTACTGTGTATGTAAGAATGTATTCTATATAATAATTTATATACATATAACAGCGATTAATTGAGGTGGATACAGTTAAAGAGTCTTATTATTATTTAATGATTGATTAATCAATATTAAATATATGTAAAAGAATGTATTATATGTAATAATTCTTATATATATGTGACTGGGATTGATTAATATAAATATGATTAATTATAAATAGCCTTATTGTTAACTTTACAAATTTTTAACCAATATTAAAAGTGTGCATAAGAATGTATTCTAATTAATAATTTTTATGTACATATGACTTTATTTTTCTTTATAATTATAATTCTTATATATATATATATGTTCGAGAACCCAACAAAATCTCGAAAGTCACTAAATAATACTGCTTCGCTTGACATTTGTTTATGAATATTTCCTATGTTTATGATTACCAGATGTCCCCAAAGAGCCGATAAATATACCGATAATATTTCACGTATATTTTCTCTTTGATAGTAATTTGAAACGGTCGAGTTATCCCAACATTGCACTCGAAAGATCGATCAAAGGCGATAAGATTATCACGTGCATTGCAAGGCGCGTGTCGCAAAATTAACCGACAAAACCTTCTAAGAACCTACGCGTAATACCAAACCTCGTATGATTTGTTTTACACCGAATAAATGCATATTTGTAAGAGTTTAAACATCAAGCGCCGCCACGGGCCGAAGCGACAGTACATTTTAAGTATCAACCCGGCGGTCCGACGGGCGTCCGGCTACATCATGGACGCCTCTACCGCCTAAAAGAGTGTCAAAATTATCGGTCAAAGGGTATCAATGGAAGCTGAATAATTAACTCTTAACCAATTACCAAAAATTCCCTCTCTCATAGATGTACATTAAAAATCCCTCTTAAGAGAAGCGGGGTGAAAACTTTAAATATCGCGTTAGCGGCGCACTGAATTTGAACCTTATGAATCTCAGAATCTTGTTAGAAATCTATCTATTCGCAATCTGTCAATACAAAGTTGTGTATAGTGAATCGTTTCTTAACGACCAGTGTATGTAATAAAATAATAAGGTTCAAAGTTGCGCACTGAAAGGGAAGCAACCGCACTAGATAATGCTACTCACTAGAAGCGTTTTAAACAGAAAAAAGCACCCACCAACATAAAATTGCCCTGCACGCTGGTATACACGAACCAGCACTGGCAGTGTAATCAAGGAAGCCGCAACTAATGTGCAATTTATCAATTGCCCGCGGGATAAGCCTGTACGTAATTCGAAACTCAAATCCGGTAAGCACAGACAACGACCCACAGGTAAACCTTATTGATCTAAAACTAACACAAGTCCACGGTTGCTGGTATTCAATTTACGCCCGAATATTGCAGCTGTGTGGACTACAACGACATATAATTCATAAATAAGTAACACCACTCCAATCATCGTGATATTCAAAACAGTTTGTACATTCACTTCAAGCTATTGCGGTATTCAATTCATGTCTGAATGGTAAGATAGTTCCAGATATATAATTTAAGATTATAGTATTATTATATTTTTACTATATCGTCTAGAAACGGCATTATATTACAATACGTTAAAATATATACCGTTTTACAATATTACATTCGCTTTTGTTTTATTCTACCCTGCTATCTCTCCACCTCCATTGTTTGCCTCTCTCTCACACCACCAAGGAGAGTAGAATTAGATTAGATTAGATTGCTTTATTTTTCGTATAACAAATTTCGTAGTAGTAAGTAGTTTCATTTGTAAATAATTATTTATTAATTAAAGATATAAACAATAATAAATTTATAAAGAATTTAAAATATATGAGTATATAGAATAGACACATAAAAGAAGTAAAAATAAAAATCTAGTTAAACTTATAATATAAGTCATAGTTATTTTATTAATTTTTAAGAAATTCAGAAGTTATACAAGCCAAACCATATATAGAAAAATATCTAATCTCAAACTCGGATTAAAATATTGTAGTGTTGTATTTTAATCTCTTTTTGCACTAAATTGATTGAGTTCTAAGTTATATAGATACATTTTTTCTAAAAATCACTATTAAGTATAGCGGAAGTTTGTTCATGAAAATAACGAGAGTAAAATAATTAATTGGAGTGAGAATTTGTGGCAAACGATCGAAAATTGAAATATATTTTGCAATCTCAGAAAGTATTCATACTTTATTAATTTTTTTAATTTGTATTTTGTAATTACTATTAACTTAAAAAGATATTTCTTTGCTATTATCTCTGGTATTGAAATTAAATTTATCACAGTAATTAAGTAATTGGAGAATATATTTATAACTATAAAATATAAGCAAATTTTGATTAAAAAAATCAATGAATTTAAGTATAGAATACAATGACATTATAGATTTCATAAAAATTATTTCAACGTATTTTATTAATTCTTTATGAAAAAAATATGACATGAAATTATATAATAAAAATTGCGTTTTATTATTATAAAAAAAAAATAATATGTAAAAAATAAAAAATTATGAATACTAAGAAATTATATTTATTTATTTTTATTCTATTTATAAATAAAAGATTTTGTTACAGAAATTTTTATATAAATTACGTAAATCACATACTGTTCGCGATTCCGGCAGAATCTCGAGTAGTTACTAAATAAGACCTATTTACTTGTGAATGTGACCCTTGCTAGAATATTCGGTTAACATCTTACGAATATTATTTACAAGTCCTTCTGTTAGAACCGTGTTCTAATTTCTGTTAGAATACGTGGCAAATCTCATATGCCATGATAGCCACAGTTTATTTACAAACCCAGTGTTTCCAGTAAAAGTGCTTTTGAAGTGCAACGCGCGTGGCAAGATAGCCCCCTGCCTCCGTCGTCTCAGTCTTCACCCACCAACACCTTGCCTAAATGAGAGGACCTTCTTTGTTCTTTCATCTCATCAACGTAGGGAAATTCGTGAGACCCCCCACCATGAATCCTCGGCGGCCTAGCTGGCCCTTTGGCTATAAAATAAGATCGCAATCACGCCGAGGCAGAACTTTTTCTCCAACTGCAAACGTTTTCTGATACATCTCGGAAAGGTCTCCAGTGCAACAAGTGGTCTTATATACGACCAGTTCCTTAGCGAGCGCCTGGATTCGTACAACAAGAAGCTTTGCGCAGACGGTGAGCATCTACTTAGTCCGCGGTTGAATCCTTCCTACACTGGACGGAGCTTCCAGGTGGAGCGCAGAAGAGAACCACGTAAAAGAGGCAAGTAGCAACACGGTTTCACGTCCTCGCGTACTACATGTACGATGGAGCCCAGCACCGCGTATCTCGGAAAGCATTTCCCATGAACTTGATTATCACGCGACGGCTCATCGACCCGCGAATGCATGTAGTACGGAACCCGGTGGCCAAAAACCCATATAAGACCACGCGGTGCATCGTCTACGCGTAATTCGTTATTATTGCTAGACCAGCGCCGGTATTCTATTCCGGACAATATATACACAGTTGAACTCACGCACCATTAATGATAATAAATCCACTCCCGAGTAAGTGCGACAGTGCGGGATGATATTAAAACATAAAACCACTCATAAATACCACACCGCGCATAACGTGTAAGCGCGGCAATCACACAGTGCATCAACAATCCGCGCTTTGCGTCTTGTGAAGGTGCGGCTCTTCACTTTATTACATAGACCAGAATATTATTAATTATATCAAGAATTGCATTCGGTTATTATTATTATTATCAGTTCAATAAAGACAGCGATTCAACAATAAAGATCGCCTACGATTTTTTAACCCTGCTATCTCAACCCTTCCACTATCTGCTTCTCCCTCACACCACCACTGGGGAGAATTCACACTCGGGTTTGCGCCCGAACACATACAAATGACAAAATAAATAAATAAATCTATAATTAAATATCAAAATTTTTAAATAAACTGAATAAAACGTTAGTAACCAGGTACTTGAAATTATTATAGTTCATTTAGTAGATCATATATATTATTCAGGTTATAATTTTAAAAAATTACATTGATTACTATGTAGATTCTCTCTCTTACACTTGGACGAACATTGACACATAGTGCTTCGTTGCGCTCTCCAAAAGCGATTCAACCATCTAATGCGTCACCTAATTCCTTTCAAATGGATACAGTTGGTAAACTAGCTACGATCTCATCAAGCCCCCTTTATTCATCTTCACCTGTAATCATCGATTTAGTACCATTATCCACGACGAAGCGGCCTAGTATTGAACCTACAATACCTCATAGATGGAGACCTGTTAGAACTTTTTCTAGTTACAAACATCCCACTACGATATCGATGGAAACTATATCTCCAAGCACGATATCAGTGAGTTTGATGACAAAACCATGGATGGTCAAGACAATGCAATCATCAAATTTATACTTTACACGTCCATCAGAAACATCACAATCTATGTTAGCACATATAAAAACAATGATGACTTCTGCACCAGCTACTTTAAAGAATAGACCGATAATTGCTAAACGATTTAGACCAACCACTACTACTAAGGCTCCTCTTTTTAGACCATTTGGTAAGAATTTTAGTTATCAGAAATTTTCGTTTTTGTTAAAAAATTCTAGATAATAGATCGAATAAAAATAGCATAGATATTTAAGCATAGATAAACTATCTATTATATCATCTAGTTTACTTTATTTACATCTTTAATTATTAATATGTGATTGAAATTGGTTTATATATTATATTTTTACTAAAATAAATTCTAAATAATTAGTAACAATATTTCATCAATATTAATATTTAATTATTTGATACATAAAAGCGATACGTAAAAATAAATTGATACGTAAGCTCATTTGTAATATTAAATTTACGCGCATGTAGCGATTAACTTTATAATATGTATATAACCAATTACCAACTAACACGTTCTTATTTAACGTTTTTTTTGAAAATAAAAAAAATATATTTACTATACTTCCTTTATTTAAAAATACGCTACAAATTATTTAATAATTTTTAAATATTTAATAATGTTTAATTATTTAATGTTTTTTAAAGAAGCATTTGCAACTAATTTATTACGAACAATATTCGGAAGCAATCCACCTGAATTGATAACTACAAGGTCCATGATTAAAAAACCGGCTTCAACTCTGAAAACGTTACTTCCGACGACACACAATATTACAACTGTAGCTCCAAGATCGACAGGTATTTCGATCGATCAAGTACAATCGAAAATAATTCTAAATAATATAAATAATTATTTAAAATATCTTTTGAAAATATATGGTATATAAAGAAATTACTATTATTATATGATAGATTAAAATAAAATACTTAGTTATGTACATATATAAATATCTAATAATTGCATATATTTTAAATTATGACTGCACATTGTCGTTATTACTGCTATTAACTGAATCAAGATCACTTTGACTTAGGCGATAAATTATTTATTTATTCTATTTTGAATGGCTAGATCAAGAACCAGCCTTTTCTATTACAGGCAGTGGCAATGCACCATTAATGGAGTTTCAATTTAAAGACCAAATCGTCAAGCCATCCACGTCAATCAACTTACTACAGGAACAGCTTCAACTATCCGTAAATTTCTTTTTTTGTTATCTTATTTATAATTATATTATCTTTTATACTTTATTATTTTTTCATTTTTAATATCCATTACTCTTAACTGTGTAAATATAATTTCCTGGAATACTAATCTAAAATTTAGTTTTTTCTCTAGAAGCAATCAATAATGTAAATAAAATTAGTTTTATTAAATCAATATTCTTTCAGTTTCTATTAACACAGAAATTATTTCTTTATATGTTCGTCAAAGATGTTTAAATTGGCCTTTACTTATTTTCTTATTGTTATTTTTACAATTTTTGTAATAATAATGAAAATAATATAAACATATACAATGTAATACAAAATAACATATACAATGTGTATGGAGTATATATTCATTTAAACGGAAAACATATAATAGTATTAGTTTATATATTTTTAATTAGATATTAACATTAAAAGATAATTAAATAATATATAATATAATAATAAAGATAAATAAAGAATAAAATAATACTTCTAAAAGCTTCACCAACTTACTTTATGTATATTTCAAATGCAATTGTATTCAATTGTAAAATTATATAAATAATTAACTACTTATAATACTTATAATAATTGATAATGAAATATATATTACATATAATAAAGGAAATATGTA
This sequence comes from Ceratosolen corneri, assembly GCA_030522565.1. Lineage (NCBI taxonomy): Eukaryota > Metazoa > Arthropoda > Insecta > Hymenoptera > Agaonidae > Ceratosolen > Ceratosolen corneri. The sequence continues at coordinate 18,292 of JAPYYT010001215.1, forward strand.
TTTACTAACAAATTTTATAATTACTTTATTCCGTATATACAAGAAAATTTTATTTTATTTTATTGTATTTTACAGTAGCATTTTGATATATTTTAATGTATTTTATAATAGAAGTTTATTTTATTTCTTACATAATACAATCAATAATTCATTAATAGTAATGGAGTATATATATATATATATTAGAAAAGTACATAAATGGATTAAAAAAAAAATTATACGGAAATATTTATTTACCAAACTTGAACTATTCTGTTACTAATATAAATATATTAATACTTTTGTATAGACGTATTAAAAATAAACTTGAACTTATTACAAAATAACACATATTTTGTTTTATTTATAAATTTTATTTCAAAACATATATATATTTATTTAGGATTTCTAAAATTTATCTTAAATTATCATTAATATTTTGATCACTATTATTTTGAATATCGCATACAAATTTTAAATCTTAAAAGTTAATAAATTATATTGTTAAGTAATTGAATATATAGATAATTAATAATGAAATATAAACCAGTTAATTTATCTAATATTAAGTGTTTAAATATGTATTAAAGATATTTATTTGAATAAACGAGAAATATTTTAAGAGATGAAATTTTATTGTTTCTTATATAGACTGTCAATAAAACAACGCGATTTGCTACAAGAGTAACAACATCTACAAGAAGGACAAAATGGAGGTCTCCAAACTCAACTTATCCTTCGTCACTATTTGGCAATTTCGCTGATTTAAACAGAAGTTCTTTATACCGAAATGAAGGATTAGTTCGTAAGGAAGTATTCAATGTCGCGATTGATATGACACGAGTATTCGGTAAATTCCTCGGTGCCGCTATTACGGTCAGTAAAATATTTTTTCTTATATTTTCATCAGTGTTATTTTGAATATTTTTATCTATCACATTAACGACGCATTTACAATGAATCATAATTATCAGTTATTTGTGACATTATTTGTAATAAAGTTATTTATATTGTTTATCTTATTCTTGTTTTTTAAATATAAAACATTTTTACATCTTTTTGGATGTAAAATATTTTTACAGCCTTTTAGATATAAAATATTGTAAATCTTTTATTATTTCATTATTTGATCCTACACTTATATAAGAGTAAACTAAAAAGTAATTTCACAAATTTTTCTATTGAATAATCAAAAAATTCATTTACCTTTTTTCTAATTTTATAAACTTCATAAACAAATTCATAAATTCAATTAAATTCGTAAACAAAATTGTACATAAATGATGTATTAAATATATAATGAAGTATACATTAATTTAAAGTATTTATAAATTAGTTGTATTATTTAAGTACTATTGTAGTAATATCAGCTTATTTGAGTACAAATATTATTTATTCAATTATTTACAAAATTTGTTATACAAATATACATAAATTCTTTGTCAAATATAATTAAACCATCTTAAATTACACTTATATAATCTATTATATTATATTTTTGAAATTTGGTAAAAATGTAAATATTTAAACTGCATCGAATACTCAAAATTTTGTACTATTTATTATTTATTAAACAAGGTGCTATAGATTAGATTTAATAAAATCTGATATAATGTCCTGAAAATTAAATCAAGTTTTTAAATTTGAAATAAATAAAAATATTATGAAGTAAAAGCCTTATTCAAATTTATTTTGCATATTCATATAATATTTCCAAATAAAAGAATTTTTAGAATAAAAATTTGATTATTTATATTTTTTTAATAATTTACAAATGCAAATTTAATTACATAGAAAAATTAACTAAAATATAACATTCGTACACAAATTATATTAAATAATATTTTAAATGAAAGATCGATATTTTATTTTTTCCCACATTTATTTGTATTTATATAACAATATAACAATAAAATATGAATTGTATGAAATATTATGATGATCGTCAATAACTCATGAAAATTAGAAATCAAATAATTGATTGATTAATATTGATTTATATTAATTATTTAGAAATAATTTAAAAAATTAGGACAAAACAGTGTCCAAATTAATTTTAAATTAAATTGCACAATTTTTTTAATTTCAGGGAGCCGTGCAGCAATTCCAATGGTTTTTAAGAAACGGAACTAGATGGGGATAGTTAATTGATGGAATATATCCAAAGATATACGTTCAGCATTTTTAGATTATTTCATCTTTATATCAATAAGTGTAGTTCTTTCTATATCTTTCAAAAACTGAATAGATATTATAGTTCCAATCATTTTAACAAAAAGTAAAAAATAAAGCAAGCATTGTAAAGTTAATAGCTGAATTTTATACCGGATACTGTAGTTGATATGCGATTGTCAGTTTTCCTGCAATCTTAATTTCTTGTTAAAAATAAGGACAAAATTTACAAATAATATCAAATTATCAAATTTACGTATACTTAATAGATTTACATATAAAAGAAAGATATTAATGATGATATTAAATTAGACTTTGAAAGTGTTTCTAGAGTAATCATTTTTGAGTAACTATTTTCATATTGGTTACATTAATAATGGTAATATATCATTTAAAAATATGTAAAGCTATAAAATATTATATAAATGGTATATGTTAATTTTTCGATAAAACTTTTTAATCATATATATGATCATTAAAAAAATTGAAATTATGTATCAGTCTTTGAGCCAGGAATAATTAAAAATTCTGTAAACAAAATTTATCTGAAATATTTATTTCTTTTCTTATATATTTTGCAATGAATGTAAAATGGTTTAATTAATTTTTCTTTAGTTGTAATCCAATTAATAATAACTTTATGGAAATTGTGTTTGCTGTATGTAATTTAGAGTTCACAGATGTACTCATGAAACATTTGTAATATTTAGTGTAATTAATTTAATATCTTATGTAATTTTTAATGATAATATTTTATATAATTTCGTATGATAATATTTTATATAATTTTGTATGATAATATTTAATGTAATTTTTGATACTATCTTATGTAATGTTTTATTACAAATAATAGATGTTTAATAATAATAATATAATTGGTTGATTATATAGTAGAAATTGAATCTACTTTTTAAGTTTAAAAAATATATTTATCGTTCAAATCATTTCATGCGGCATTCGTAATGATTACGTTTTTTTAATTAATGGAGATAGAATTCTATTTCATTTGTATTCTTTTACATTACAGAATAATAATTATGATTATTTGTTTTAAATTTAAATGAAATTATATATTTATATATATTTATGATACATTTATTATATATGTAAACTTTTAACTTTCTTCTTGGAATTTATCGATTCATCTTCAATGCAGTTACTTGGTAAACATCCTCATAAATTTAAGATTTCATGTTGTATAAGTGTGTTTTCAAAATAATTCCGTGTGTGTTTAAAAACTTCTCGCCTTATGAAAGAAGGAGAGAAGTAAATAGTGGAAGGGGAGTGCTAGCTAAGAAAATGTAAAAGTGTAATTTAATTAATAAATCGTGAATTTATTGCTAAAAATAAATTAAATGATAAACGTTAACAGATAAACCAAAATTGAACAGGTGTGTCTTGGAGCTGGTCGGACGTGAGTTTCTCCTTTAAATTAGCATTGAATTTAATTTTCAATATTCATTTAATCTTGCCGAATCTTATATGGGTGATGTTTATTTAAGACTCATTGCAGGTTGAGAATAACCAATCACTTAAATAAAAATTCGTGATGATTCTTATCTCATATAAGAATCTTTTATTTAAGAAATTCCCGCTTTCAGCAATAATAACCACGAACTTAAATAAACTCCCTTGTTAAAGATTATAAATATGAAAGACAAGACAAAAGAATGATTTAATTATATATATAATAAACACTGTATATATTCTTTAACTATATATTTATACTCTTGTTCTTACGAATTGCTTTTCTGACTTAATTTCTTACGAATTGTTGATTTGGAGAAGACTGGCTGTTCACGGGTTCTGCGGTTCTGAAAGTAAAAACTGTTACGTGAGGGGTGGAAGTGTCCGTGCAGAAGGAGAAGTGTCGTCTCATTGTTATCGATACATGTCTTTTTTCTATTGTCGCGCCTCCAATGCAACAATGAAAAATAAATAGGGACGGAAAGTTTACGCGACAAATTCGAGGAATTAAAAGTCCGTTGGGAAACGTCTACAATATTCTAGAAATCTAGAACAAAGGGTTTTCATAAATAATGTTTATAAATAAATTTTTGCATATATACATATTTAAATTACTTTTATATACAATTAATATTAATATTATAAAAAATTAATAACAATTAATAATATGTAAATAATTAATACTATAAATTAAAAATGTTGTATTACATAAAAAAATTTTCACTTTATTTAATTGCAAACAAAATAAAATATAATATAAGTAGTTAATTTATAGTATAAAAATTAAATATAATTTTTTATTATTGTTTTGCATATTTAGTATATAATTAATTAATCTGTTTTCTAATAATATTATTATTTTAATATTATTTTTATCAGTTTATATATTATTGTATTTCGATATTATTCTATATAAGAGAGTATAAACTGTAGTTCGAGAATGAACCAAAGTGTAAACTCTCCCCAAAGTAGTGTGGGAGAGCCGCAGATAGTGAAAGGAGGAATGATAGGGGCTAGGAAATTATAAATGAATTATATATGAATTATATATATAGGAAATTATATATGAGTCTGCAATGTCTTGTATGATACTGTAATTGCCATTATTGATAATAATATATAAAATATATTCTTGTATAAATGTCGGAATGGTCTACTTTCCATACACTCTCGGCATTTAATTGTAAATTGAATGTCCTGTTACCTGGAAATGAATTGTAGACCTGATGAGTCTAGTAATGTAATTAAAGTACTTCCCTTTCACCAGCCTGCTGTATAGAATTAACTTAGACTTGACTAAGCCTTGGAATTAGTTTGATCAGTATAAAAAGCGCTGTCACGTTGAGGATTCTATCTTGACTTTGATTATAGATCGGCTCGATCGAATTACTTCTTGAATTTATGATTACTGTCTTGAATTTTTTATCTTGAGACGACTCATAATTTGAAGTAATTGAAACCTTTTGTCCAATAGACTAATTATCACATGCCTATTTCTATGCGCTAGAATATGCTAGAATATCTATGTTTATAAAATATTGTTTTCGAGACGTATAGCAGACATGGTGGCTAAAAGTTGATTCAATGGGATTTTAAATTCAACGGAATCTAAAACATTCTGTCCACTATCAGCAACTTTTTGATGATCATTATCCTGAACGGAACGGGTAATACCGAATGTTTAGATATCGATCTTTTCATGGTAGTAGTAACAGTCTATAAAGTAACTATTCTAGAAGGTTTATCTTTCCCAGAATGTAATGTTGTTCTTGCATAGATCCACTTGCTTGGTGGAAATAGCTCGTTGGTGATGAGGACCAATATATGATTCTTGATGTCGTTCTGATTATGATGCCACTTGGAAAGAGACTGTTGCTGTTGTAAATACTGAGCTGATCATTGTTCCAAAAATGATTGAACTCTCTGTTAAATGAATTTACAGCGAGAAAGCTTGATGAAAATAGGCCAGTTAACGATGGTTCTAATGTGGAAATGATTAGATCACCAATAACGGAATGAGCTGACGTAAGTGCTGATAAGTATTTAGGATCCTCGTTCAATTGTTCTATTGTTCTGAAATTCATGGTATTTCCTAATCGCATTAGCTGTATAGCTAATTCTTCTATAAGAAGTAGTATGTCTTTAATGGTGCACTTTAGGTGACACTTTACAGATCTCACAACTGCTTCCTATTTTCCACCCTTAAGAGGCGCTACTGATTGGTTGAATTGATATTTTATGCCGTGTTGTAAAAATATCTCTTTAATATGTTCGTGTTCCCCGTATGAAATCGGGTTGAATGACTTTTTTAGAGCTGTATCTGTTCCTATGAAGATTGTGGCACAATCTGAATGAAAGGTATCAGGGATACCTATTCATGACTTGATGCTTCTATATCGGATAAACAATCACTAACGACTTCAAGATATACTGTTAAAGTGGAAAAACAAAAAAGTACATATCCGTTGTTCGAAAATTAACCTAAGTATATATTCTCCCCAAGGTATTGTGATGTAGAAACAGATAGTGGAAAGGGAGAGATAATAAAGTAGAAACAAATGAAGTTGAAGAAGTCGTATATATTACTGTAAAACAGTCTTTATTGAAAATGTATTGAATATTCAGACGTAAATTAAATACCGTGGAGTTTGAAGTGGTTTTATTAATTATGTTATATTCTGTGATTAGTATTATAGTAGCTTGATTCTCTACAGCCTCAATATTTAGGCGTAAATTGAATACTGCAGAGCTTGAAATAATTGTAAGAATTATATGATTCAACAGAGTGTTACTTGCAAGTCGTTGTGTCTACTTACTGGATTTGGTGCCGTTTAATGCAACGTTCAATTGACACGTTGAGCGTGAGCAGCAGCTTTTATGGTTGCACCGCTCGTGTTTGTACGCTATTTTATCCTTGATGCAAATGCCAAATGATTGTTATGTTCAATTGTAAATTGAATGCCGGTAGCCGTCTCACCTGTTTCAATCTTGTCTAGCAAGTGGCGCAATTCAGTAGATTTTATTTTTTTCTATCAGCGCCAATTTGAAATCTTTTGGTTTTATTTTGGACAGTGATTCTTCAGAAGTTTTAATTTCTTTACACAACTTTGTATTATTCTAGCTGAGAGAGATTTGAAATCGATTTCTAGACGATTCTGACGCGGTACACCGGAAACACGATATTTAATGCCTTCACCCCACTTTTTACGAGGGAGTGTCTATCTTCGACTTCTATAAGAGTGGACAGTTTCGGTGACTGTATGATAGCTAATTATTCAGCTGTCATTTGCGCCACTGATCGGTAGTGTCAACTCCCTTTTAAAGTGGTGGTGGTGACGAAGTCGTAGCTGCATGTCGAAGCGTCGTGCCGTCACTTGCGCTGTTGCACCGACGTTTTGAAACGTGACTTGGCTTGTTGTTAATACTTTTCAAAATATGCATCGGTACATTGTAAAAAATAACATATGTTTAGAAATTACGCGTACGTTTCTAGAAAGTTTTATCCGTTAATTTTACTAGATTTGTATTACAATACACATGATGGTCATATTGACCACCGTCGAACTTTCGAGGAATACCCAATTATAAAAAATCTTTAGCGAAAACGCTATGTACTTGATATATTGTATCTATATTCGTAGACTCTTAGGCCATATCTGGTAATCATAAACAGATAAGATATTAAAAATAATTTTAAACAAAATGGTATTATGTAGAAACAACCAAAATTTTAACGGAATCTCGAACAAGCCTCTTTGTTTTTAATACATTGCCTCTTCCAGAATTTAAGGATGAAGAAACCTGCATAATCGACTTCTGTGTATGCGAATAGTTTTGATGATTGATGTGACTTGGTCAAATTGCTCTTTATCTTGGGTTAATGCTGCCTCATTGAGTTGTCATTCGACCGACTTGTGTGATTCCTTGAACATTTAAATAAGCGTTCACTGAATACGTGAACCGTAGGCAATCACTTATGTAGTTGGGATTGCTGAAGTTCACTATGGAAATAAGTAGCCAGGTTGCCAATATTAAAAATTGTATAGCTGCATCTAAATTTTCTCAGGATATTTGACCGGCTGTAATAATTTATGTCTATTTTTTAAGCACACGATGAACTTGTTGCATAAGGCATTAATTCTAAAATGTTTGTTAATATTCGAACACCGACGTATAATGCACCTGCGGTATTCCGATTTCGGCACAGCTGTTAGTAGCAAGACACATGTACGAATTTATTGCAGACTTTGGTCGTCCTTAAATTGGGGTTGAGCTGGTTATAGTTTTTTAAGTGTATCCACGGTGAGGCATACTGCTCTCATAAGGGTTAGAATTCATTTCAAGGCTACAGGACATTCAACTTACAATTGAATGCCGAGAATCCCGAAAGTAGATCACTCCTACATATATACAATATTATGACAATATCTGCATATTATTATCAAGATAGGCATTTACAGTATCATATAAGACATCGTACACTCAGTTTATAACATCCGCTACTATTGGTCCACTTTCTATATCTGCCTCTCCCCCTTACCTCCTTGAGAACAATTTATACTATGGTTCATTCCCCAATATTTGGTCTTTCCAGCAGAATTTTAAAACAATGAGCCTACTATGAAGAGACTCACGAGACATCAACGGAATTTCGAGAAAGTGTAAATGCAAATTTATTTAAAATTTGAATAAAATTCGTTTTTCTTATTTAGAAAATATCTTTTCTTACTTAGATAATCAAAAACATAAAAATATCTAATTCTATTAAAATTTTACATAATATTAAATTTGAAATAAAAATTATACACCAAAATTTATTGAAATATTTAAAGTATTTAAATTTATTATAAAATGAAATCTTATTAAAATCATTCTTTAGTTTATTAACAGAATTTTCCTACAAAAATATAGGAATATACAAATTATACAGTCACAAATGACATTGGTTTCTAATAAGTATTGCAACATAATTTTCTAATAATAAAATATAAATAAAAATAATTATTAAGGTAAATTAATACCAAGAAAAAGTATTAAACATTAATTTTTTATATTTATTAAAATATGTTTTAAAGAAAATTTTAGAAGATTTAATATTTGAAGTATAATCATATTTCATTATTTCAAAGTTTTTACATTTAGTTAACGTGCTTTCTAATGTTTCTACAATTTCATTTTTATTTAATTAAAGAATAAATTGATTTTTGTTTTTTCATATCCTGTTTAAAATTGGAATAATAGTAAATAAAAAATCTTAATAGGTGATTTTTAACTAAGAATAAATTATATACTAATTTTATGTTATATTTAAAATATATATAATAGTTTTTAAACAACTATTGAATTTGTTAATATTATTATGTTTTAATTTACATATCTTCTGCTAGAAATTCTAAATGTAATTATTTTTTATTTTTTATTATAAATTTATTATAGATTTATTAAAAATCCCACTCACTAAGAAGGAGGAAGATAGGAGATATATACTTATTTATATTTTTGCTTAATTAAAAGCACAACTTATTCACTGCAGTCACTCGCACTGAGTTATACAAAGCTTTGATTAATTGCTATTTTGTCGGAGGTAATTGAACTACTTATAACTACCCTCTTCATAATATACTACATCTTTTACATTTTTCCATTAAATAAATATCTATAATTCTTATAAATTCCAAACCTCAATTCTCAATTCACAATTCCTTTTGTCTTTCATTATTACATTCTCATTATCTATTATATTAAATAACCTTCATAAATAAATAACTATTGAAATTACATCAAATATAGTTCGAAGACTCTTTTCTTGGAACATACTTCTATCCCCTTCTTTCCACTATCTGCCTCTCCTCACTGATACTGAGGACAATTTTACATACGGGTTTAACATCCCAAACAGAACAAATAAACCAAATTTGAACATGTGTGACTTGTAGTTGGTCGGACTTGAATTTCTCCTTTGATTACCTTTGAACACAATTTTCAATATTTATTTAATCTTGCGATTGTCAAATTTTTAATGTTTATTTAAGACTTATCGTAGGTCGAGAATAACCATTTACTTAAATAATACCTCGTAATGATTCTTATCTAATATAAGAATCTAATATAATAATAAAAAATAATTAAAAAATTTCCGGCCTTCAGCAATAAAACACGAACTTAATAAACTCCCGTGTTTATTAATATGAAAAATAAGATAAAAGAACGATTTTATTAAGTATATAATTAACACTGCATCAACTCATTAATTATATATTGTTGCTCTTGTCCTTATTAATTATTGGTTGTTGTTTCGGAAAATACTGGGCGTTCGCAGCTCCCGTAGTTCTATTCACGATGCAAGAAAAAACCGTTACATGAGGGGTAAAAAAGTCCGCGAAGAAGAAGTATCGGATCATGTTTTTATGCATTTTTTCTGTGCTTATTATTGATACATGCTATTTTTCTATTGTTGCGCCTCCAGCTCGACAGCCAAGAAGAAATAGAGGCGGAAATTTTACGTGATGTTTACATGACAAATTCGAGGAATTAAAAGTTCATTACGAAACTGTTTCAATGTCCTGGTAATTTCCAACAGGTAAAAGAATATACTAAAATATACTAAAAGCTAATAAAAAACAAGTGTTTATTTTTTACTTTTTAAAATTATTTATTTTTGAGATTTGAATGCATATTACGATACTTTATTTAACTTAGATTACAATAAAAATTGAAGTCTAATAATTTATAAAAACAAATTTCGATTATTCAGTTAAATGAGCAATAATATAATAGTGTTTCGTTACATCTCATTTTAAAAAAACAGATCAAATTTCACTTCCGTAATTCATTATAGAAATTCATTTCATTTAACGTATTAATAGTGTGTCTATGTGTGGAATAGAAAGATCGTTGTGGCGAGTAAAACCTATAGAGAATCAGATCATTTATCATTTATCAACTAAAATATTATTAATGCTATAATTAATTATAATTAGATAACTATTCATAGTAATTAACTTTTCAATTACAAAAAATCATTATATAAAGTAAATTTTAATAATAAAAGATATTTTATAATATAATAATTTTAATAATAAGTTAAATTTTATATTATAATCATTTTAATAACTTAAATTTATCTAATTAATTTTAATAATAACTTTAATATATTTTAATAAGAATTTTAATAAATTTTGTTAAATTTTATTAAATTTTAACAATAATACACACACATAATGTTTTGTATATTATATGTATGAATTGTGTAACAAAACTTAAAATTGTAATCTAACTATGATTTATACAATATTCGAACTAAATTTTAAAATATTTTGTTTTCTTCAGACAGATCGTAAAATCATAAAATTATAATTAACTTAGTAATTAATTACTTTGATCTACAATACTTATTACATTTTTTTATCTTCATTTTATATATTTAAAAATAAATAATTGTTTTATAAAAAAAGAATATACATTAATGATTTAATTATTTTCTGTGTATTATATAAATATAATAAACAAATTTTATTATATTTGGATATAATGGAGTATTAACTAGAAAATACGAAGTGCAAAATTACAATAAAAAGTATTTATTCAATATTAAATTCAATATCTTCAATAACATTCACTTACTGTATTTTTATTTATATCAGTAGAGCAATGTAATATAGAAGTAACATATTTTTATGTTTTAAATATTATTTTTAATAGATATTTTATATACATATGTTCTATGATATAATACAATGATGAATAAAATGATATAAAGTTTTCTTCTTCATAAATAATAATTATGATTAAATAGACTACAGATGTATATATATAATATTTCTCATTTCATTCTATAGATATTATATTTCTCATTTTGTATAAAAAAAAGAAATTTTGAATATATTACATATTACAAGAAATATTTTTCCATTACAGATTTATTAATACATTTAAAATCCTTAATTTATAGACAGAAATATATTGACTAATTAAAAATTACTAATTATAAGTTTTTAGATAGAAAAATCAATGTGTGTTCGAGAATCGAATATTAAAAAGAGGTCCCGTAAATAATATTGTTTCTTTACTTTTCTACTTAGAATGTTTTTATTGATGTCCCCAATGCCAGATGT
>JAPYYT010001216.1:0-30023 GCA_030522565.1 Ceratosolen corneri
GGGGGGGGGGGGGGGGGGTACGAGGCAAAGCGCGTTCAAAGAGGCGTTTTCGGTTTGACCCTCGGGTGTTTGGTAGCGTTTGCGCAAAAATCGACGGATCACGATCGGAGGAGAGTAAGTTCAAACTCATTCGGGGGTGCGCGAGCAGCGACGCTCGAGAGGTGAAGAAAAGTGTGGCGCAGGCGCCGGCTATCTTCTCCCCCATTATCGCGGAAAGCTGGCGCATCTCCGGAAGAGATATTCCCCAGGACACTTGGCACCTCGTTGGTCGAAGAGACGCAGTCTTAGCGGGCCGCGGGTGCGAGGAGCTCCTCTGGTAGATCTCTAAGCAGTCGCTGGCTCGTTCCGTTTATGCTTTCGTGGTATTACACTGTTCGCCAGTTGAGATGATTCCGACTCGCGCCTGTGAGTGCCTCGACCTTGAGTTAGCTGCTGAATGTCGATAGGTAGGGAACAGTGAAAGCTGATTTATTTTTAAAAGAATTATCGTACGGTCGAAAAAATTGATAGTCTCGAATCTGCGCTAAAATGTTCCGAATTCAAATCATAAAAGTGGACTTCCACGTGTACGCAGTTGAAAGAAAAATATAGACAGACGCCTAATTTTCGAAGCATGTAAATTTATGATAAAATATAATAATAGTTTTGTAATGCATTATCATATAGCTTACTTATGAGGAAAGCTCGTTACATTTTGATTATTATATTATTATTGTTGTTGCTGCTGTTGCTGCTGCTGCTGCTTCTGTTGTTGTTATCGCTGCTGTCACTATTTTATCAATAGTGACTCGTAATATAACAAATCATTTGCAAATATGAATACTTGAAAAATTATCGTTAAATCTCGTCTAAATTGCTTGCCAAAGTGTAAACGTTGTGTAAATGTAAAACATAATTTTATAAAAATAAATATTAATTAAGAATTACATTCTTAAGGATATTTATATTAAATCACAGCAATTGTACCGATTAACATTATTTCAATAAATAAATAAATAATATCACTAGTAGCTGCAGTAATAGTAATAATATCACGTAATGAGCAGTAAACGAACTTCCATTTACATGGAATCGTATGAAAAAAAAAAAAAAAAAAAAAAATTCGAAGAAAATATTAAATTACAAGATAACAAATTAACATTTAATAAACGTTTAATAAACTTATCAAGGCAGTTGACTAATTTATGAATAATTCGTATAAAAATATATTTCAACTTGGAATATGATACTTAATGAAATTCTGATAATCATTTTAAAAATTAATACAGTTAATGCAGTAATTGCCAATTTCATCGCAATTAATGCACTACCAATAGAGTATTTTGTAATTAAAATGATTGCGTGGATTTATATCTTAACATTGTCTTTTGTCTTAAGATAGCGGTGAACAAAAAAAAAAGAAAAACTTGAGTTTTCAGTTATGAAAAACTAGAATAGAAGAAATTGCTGAAACACTGAAAATAACTTTTCAATGAAAAGTCTGCGTGAATGAGATCTCTCACAGAGTAGATCCCCCATTGAGGCAAGAATGGAAAGCTTTGGCGATAATGGAGCCTCGGTGGCGGTTGAAAAATCAAAATTTTTTGGCGGCAAATAAAAGAAAAAGAAGGACCAATGGGCGCTCGGATTGTAAACCATCCAAGCTCCGTTAATTATAGTCGCTCCGTTGCGTAGGATGACCCGAGAAAAATTTCGACGTTTCCTTCTGACAGCTCCGAGAGGCGCCGCGCGTGTATTTATAGCCGCAGTTCTGCCAAAATGCGACTTTATAATTTTATATATATTATTAGCCAGTTTTAGCAAGAGCAGCCGAGCCGAGCGAACTGAGCTTCGGTGTCGAGGTTGAAGGTGGAGGAGGCTGATTTTTTATCCGATAATTCGTTGTCGTCCTCGCTTGTTTACAACGGCTCCGCAGCATTGATGCACAAGTGTTTGCAATACGCCCGAAAGTCGCAATCCCCCACGAGAAGCGCAAATGCCTTGATGAGGCCGAGGCGGGGGCCTTTCAGCAATTTTCAAGGTAAACTGCGGACGTACAAAGTGCGCTAATGTATAGTATATGTTTGCTGTCTTCTTCTTCTCTCTCTCCTTTTGGCTTGAACCGACGGTCTTTCAGTCGTTGCCTTGATTCGCTCGCACACTCACTGTAATCCCATGAATGTCTCATTCGCTAATTTTTACATCCCCGTCTCACAACTGTAAAATTCTTCTGTTTTTAGATAATTTTGAAGATGTCCAAATCTGATGGACCCAAGTTCGTCACAGCCTTGTTTTCTTTCAAGGGAAAGAATAACGATGAGGTAGTATTATGTTATGCATTATACGTGCGCATTACTTGCTTGTACTTCTGAATTGTAGTGCACTTGGCACACATTTTTATCTTCATCCTTTTTTTTGATCTACTTAAAGCTTTTGCCTTAGCTCCTAATTTTCAGCAAATATGCTTCGTTCTTTGAAAAGATATTCTTTACTTGATATTATTTTTAAATCTAACGAGGCTTTAATGCGCATAGCTGAACTAAATTTACTTTATCAATTGATTAAATTATTGACTTTAGTATGTTTTTCAAAAAAGAATTTTTATTGTATTATGTAGCTAATAATTTTAATCAAATAGGTTATTCCTACAATGGTTTTTTCTACTTTATAGAACTTGTCCTGTAACAGATTAAGCTATTTCTTAGAGACATCATTATCATTTCTAATGCTATTTCTAAATCCTGAATTTTATAATATTAAAGCTAATTGAATTCGCATCTTTTTATCTAAAAAATATAATATTTATACAATTAACTATTTGCACTGATATCTGTTATATTAAATAATTATCGCTATTGACACTGTACACCTGGTTGCACAAATGGTCAATTTTTATTTATTATAAAATTCATGTACCGCTACAATTTTGTCTTACATTATGATCAATATCATTAATATTACCAGGTCAATCTACAACATATTAATATTTATATCGAAATTTTTATCATAATTTTCACATTATACTTATCACATTATGTTTATGCTTATCTTTAGTTATGCTTCAAGAAGGGAGATTTAATAACAATAACACAGACTGATGACGGCGGTTGGTGGGAAGGAACACTTAATGAAAAAACTGGCTGGTTTCCATCCAATTATGTTAAAGAGTTTAGAACACCAGGTACATCTTTACAAAGTTTCAGCTTTAGTGATTCAGGTATTAATATATCTAACCTTATTAATCAGAATGTTATATTCGATATTGTAAGAATTTTTAATTTATTAACGAGCAGCTGTGTGATACAATTATAAGATTAAAATTACTAATACTGCTTCGGGCATTCATCTTAAGCTCTTATTTCTTTAACAACTTTAAACAAAATAATACAAACATACCTCTTCCTTTTGTGGCATTTTTCATTTTCATTTCTGTTACTTTTAGAATGAAAGTGAATATTTTGCATACAGTAAATGTCGAGTGTCACTTTAATCGAGTGTAACATTAATATTTTTGTTTTTGACTCATGTATCTTACCATTTTGTTACCGTACAATCAAAATTTGGACAAATATAATATTTTACAGAATCAGGATCTACATCAACTAAAGTGTCGCCTGAGAAAAGTTCACCAGATTCTCCAATTCACCAAACGCTTAATCGGGACATTGTACTAAAAGATATAATTGATTCCGAGCACGCCAATGTTGCAGAGTTACAAGGATTAGTTAGCAATTTTCTTCAACCACTAGAAGCGGCTAATATGTAAATAAGTTTAAATATTTTTTAGCCATCGTTAGTAATTTCGTACAATCGCATACAGTATTATATTCCTCTTTAAACTTACAGTCTTAAAAAAGAAGAATACAAACAATTAATTGGAAACATACATGAAGTTTTAGAAACTCATCAACGTTTATTAGCTAATTTAGATAGCGCATTACCTCAAGGGCCTGAAGCTAGAATAGGAAATATTTTTCTCACGTTAGCTTCAAAAATCAAATCCATACATACAAACTACTGCAACTGTCATCCTCAAGCAGTTTGTATTCTAGATCATTACAGGTACTTCATTTTATAAAAACTCATTAAAACGCAACTTGTAGCAGAATTTTTAAAAAAGTTATAAAGCTTAAAACTATTTTATTGAATATAATATACATTTAATACTTTTTATTTCATGCACAAGAGTAATGTTTCTTTATATTTAAATCTATTAAATTAGTGAAATTATTGTAGCAATAAAAAATTAAGGCATACAGTAAACTATTGTATATAAATTGGATCAATACCATGTAGGAACAATTGTTATTTTTTATATTTATAAAGTTGATTTATGTCAATAGGGATGAATTGAATGAGTTTATGGAACGGACTGGTGCAATAACTCCTGGGATATTAGTATTAACTACAGGACTTAGTAAGCCTTTTAGAAGACTAGATAAGTATTCAGCGATGTTGCAAGAATTAGAGAGGCACACAGAGAAAAATCACCCCGATAGAGGCGATACGCAACGCAGTGTCAGTGTATATAGGGAACTTGCTGTAAGTTAACCAAAGGAATTTCAAAAAGTTTTTCTAGCAGCCTTTGCTCATAATAGTCGATCTCGTAATAATCAAAGTTTTGTATAATTTTACATTCGCTGTCTGTTTAGAATCGTTGCGCAGCAGTGAGAAAGCAGCGAGAACTAGCCTTACAAATTTTAACGAGTGGCATTAAAGGTTGGGAAGGTGAAGAATTAAACGCTTTAGGTGATATAATTCACGTTGGGCCAGTAATACTGGCTTCAGGGGTTGACAGAAGAGATAGATACTTTGTATTATTTCCCTCGACATTACTCGTACTTAGTACCAGTGCACGAATGAGTTCATTTGTATATGAGGTACAGCCGTATTTATTATTCTATACTTTCTCTAGCCTAATTCATCGAAATCTAAATTTAGAAATATCTAATCGTTCCCTCTACAATATATAGGGTAAACTTCCATTGACGGGAATTACTGTTTTGTCAATAGAACAATGCGAAGATATCAAAAATGCCTTTGAAATATCTGGTAAGTATGGAAAGTTGAATATGATCTAGCCTTACTTTAAATAAAATATGCATTTAAGAAAATCGAATGTCGTTAATTAATAACTGACCATCAATTATAAGATGAAAAGCTAATGAAAATATTACTCTCATAATTGACGGGTAAAATTACTTTTATAAAAATTTTATATGCAAATTGTTCTATATCCATGATGAGCCAAGAATTTTAAATTCGCAAAAGTTGTTAACTCTTCGATTAAAAGCCCAAGTGACATAGATTTAAAAGAAAATTTATTATATATCGGTAAAGTTCGAGACGATTATTTTATAATTGCCTGTATTTTATGGAATCGTGGACAAATGGACTAGAATAGGACCACCAAACGAACAGTGAATTTTAGGAAAGTAATAATGCCTTCCTAATAAGCCTTCCCTTATGAGAATGTAGATAGTGCCGATTGTAATTTCATAATTCATTGTTAACCGCTGCTCGTAAGCCTCGCATTGTAAAACGAGGGCCGTGTCCCTGGTGTCGGGCGAACTCCACACCACCGAGTGCGACGACTCCCACAAGAATGGCTTGAGAAGAACCGAATGGCTCGCGACCGGGGCAGGGGGTCGCGTCGAGCCCTAGCTGACACAAGCAGCTAATGCTTAACCTTTGCGCAGGTCCGATGATCGAGAGCATAACGGTGCTGTGCCCGAGTCGGGAGGAGCGCCAGCACTGGATCGAGCTCCTCAGCCTCCACGAGCAGTCGACGACGAGTCGAGGCTCCAACCTCGGCCGCTCGCCCACGAGCGTATCCCACGTGAGTTGTCGCATCCACCCACCCTACGCGCGTCTCTCGCGCCTCTTCCGCCGACTCGTACGCAAACGCCTCATCCACCCGGAGCTGCTCAAGCGGCTTCTCTACTTCCAGTACCTATGCCGGCCAGACCTCTCCCTCGTGCGCATGCGCCGCCGCCGCCACGTACCCTACGCCCCGCAGCCGAGCGCCAGCCCCGCGCGGCCTCCCGCGCCTCCCCGCAAGTCCTCGACCCTCAAGCTCGACGTGCGCTACGTCCTCGACGACGAGACAGGCGCCCCCGGCTACGGCACCGCCTCCGTGGGCGCGCTCCGAGCCGAGGCGCGCGCCCTCACCGAGGCCGGCCCCAGCCGGAGTCTGCCGAGCCTGGTGCGGTCCCCTCGGCCCCGGTCCCGCCCTGGGTCCCTCGACCCCGAGGAGGCCAAGACCTGGCGCTCGATCGGGCCCCGGGCGCGGCCGCGGCTCGAGCGGACCGCGGTCGCCAGTCCCCGGTCCTCGGACTCGGGGATGGCCGACAGTTTCCAGTACCACTCGACGGAGCTCGGCTCCTGCTACACGCGCCTCGGCCGCAGTGAGAGCGATAACGACGACCAGTACGAGAACCAATGTATCTGCACCTCGCCCTTCGGCTCCACCCCGAGGCAGAGCAGTCCCGAGGACGTGTCAAGCAGCGGCTACAGGCTGTGCGTCGACACCAGTGACCCGGACGACGACGAGCACGATGACAATGGGAACCTAGATAGGCACCTAAATCGTGATGGTGATGGGGATGGCGATGGGGATGGGGATGGGGATGGTGATGGGAATGGGGATGGGGATGGGGACGGGGATGTGGATGAGGATGAGGAGGACGG
The DNA here is from genome assembly GCA_030522565.1 of Ceratosolen corneri. Classification (NCBI taxonomy): domain Eukaryota; kingdom Metazoa; phylum Arthropoda; class Insecta; order Hymenoptera; family Agaonidae; genus Ceratosolen; species Ceratosolen corneri. The sequence continues at coordinate 6,670 of JAPYYT010001216.1, forward strand.
GGACGAGGATGATAGGAGGGAGGCAGCGGAGGAGGCGGAAGCGGAGGCGGCGAGGCTGACGAGGCTGAGGCTCGTGGAGCGCAAGCACGCGAGTCAGCCGCCGACGGCGACGCTGCGCGTCAGAGAGGACTGCTCGAGGCGACCGCGCCGAGCGCGCAAGGGGCCCGACCCGACCGACGCACCGCGGATCTTCAAGTCGGGCCTCTACGCGCACTGGTGGCTCAAGAAAATGATCCCGATGAATGACCAAGGCAAGCTCTTCCATGGCATGGCTGCGTTCAATCGTTCGATAACTCGTTGGATTACTCACTCACTTCTCATCTCGGTCCTTTAGTTTTTATTTTACTTTTTTTTTTCTCTTACTTTTACGGGTAGAGCGTCCCCATTCAGACGTCTCCTCGGTCTTACGCATAATTCACACATTTTAACTTGATTTTTTTTTTTCTCTTTTTTTTTATTTCCATTTTTTGGTTTCCTGTTTATTCAGTGTATTAAAAGGTATTTTGTTTACTGTTTGATAACCACGCCGAGGTAGACGATTTGAGTTTGGTGCCGTAAACGAAGAAGAATTAACGCGACGTGGTATCAAATTTATCGAATGGCTTATTGATTTCTTGATAATTAGTCTAATAAAGTTGACGCAAGTTTCTCATAATGATTTATCGTTACGACAATTGACATTCTTGACCCCCTACGGTATGCCCGTAGAGGCGAAATAAATATTTTCAAATTTATCTTACAATTTAACTCCAATCAAATACAATAATGAAAGTTTTTAACTCGAGCATTCTACCATGACGATGACATAATTCGTTTAAAAATATAATAATAATTTGTTTAATATTTGCCTAAGCAAAAGCAAAATCCGATTCACATAGTAGCAAATGCTATATATATATATATATAATGTAAATATTGTCTTTAATTTAGATTAAAATTAACTGTTCAATATCTTTTTATAAGAAAACTAAAAGACAGGGAATTTTATAAATCTTGAGTACACCTGCCATTGCTTACTTATAAATTATAATACATTTACGGAAGAATATTTATAGATTGTTTTCTGTTGCAAAGAGTCAATTAATATAAACTACAAACTAAAAAAACTATTCTCATGATTAATAAAAGAAATATCTAATTAATGTAAACTAATGAATATAGATTAAAAAATTGACACTAAACTTTCTTTAACTTTAAACATCAAATTTTACAGTAAGAAATGCAATTGAAAAACGCAAAAAAATTTACAATTTTTAACAATGATTTTTCAATACTAATAATAATAATAAGTTTTATTTTATGAATTATAATTTTTTATTTACATTTAGGAAAAGGGATTAAAACTCAAAAGTAAAAATATTCAATGTACTGCGAACAATATTATTAACAACAACAGCAATTATTATTATTAAATTATTATTATTAGTTAAAAAAACAGCTTAAAATTTTTTTTTAAAAAAGTAGGGTCAAAAATTTATTTAATTCTTTTTCGTTTATCGAGCTGCTACTAATTTTTATTATCGAATTCACCATCACCAAAAGCCAAGTTTGATGCCGCTTTACAATTTTTTTTCTATTTCACACAGCCATGTTGTGAGAAGTAGGCTTTTGCTTTGTCTTTACGTTTTTTTCTCTCTCTACTAACTAAATAAAAAGAAAAAAGAAAAAAGTGGGAAAAATTAACGAATGAATCATTTGTTATTAGATAGTCTGTTCGTAGAAGATGTAAACAAGAAGTTTGCAGATTTGCTTGAGTTTAGCAAGTATTCGTAGGAAGCAATTAATACGACAGGTTGCAACTTATAACTTATAACTTATATATATATATATGATAAGTTGCACAGTGGCTAATGAAAGGCTAATGAAACTTCACTTTTTATAATGAATTGTCTAAAGTGATGATTCTTTATATTAAGATGTATTGAGCGTACTTCAATTAATTTATATTATTTCTCAGCGCATAGAAGTTTAAGAGTCTTGCTGAAGTAGTTTGTTACAATTGAACTAAAAAAAAAAAGGAAAGAAAGAATGAAAAGAAAAAAGAGTCAAAGTGCTTGTCCCAATTTCGACTGTGTCCCATGTATCGGTAGTGGAGAATAATTAATTGAATAAATTGAATATTGCTGTAAATGTGAAACATGCATAAATAATTTTGCGGATAAAAGATATATTTCTGATTTATCGATATTTAGACATTGCAATAGCTTTCCCCCCCCCTCCCAGAACGTACGTACAAGTCTATATTTAATATATGTTAAATGACATTTTGAGTGCTACATTGTGATTTATGAATTCCTTATGGCATCAGTTTTCTTTAGTTGGAATGTATGTATTGTCTATCGCATATCACTTCATGCTACATTAAACTTAAATAACGACGCATGCGTTCATTATGTAACACTCGAACTGTTAACTCGTTGCAATTATACATGATTCACATAAAACTGTATATAAAATGTGTGATGTAATAAGCAAAGTCACTAATTTCACTAACAATGACAAATAGAAGGAAGTCAATATGGTTAACGCAGAGTTAACTTGAGTGTTTTATCTCCGAGGAGGAAGGAAAGTCTTGTGGTCGACAATCGGGACGATCACTTTAATGTTACGTGTTTCTTTGCGCGTTTATGCTTATGTTTCAAGTGCGACTCAACTGCTACTTAAACATAACATTTACTGACATCTCGCTGCATAAGACTCCGCATACCCCACTCCATAAACGTGTTTTATTTTTTCGTTTGCGATCGCGGGACACTCGAGATGCTCTTTCATTCGCGCGAATCGATCGGCATTAAACAATAATCACGACGATCGGCGATCGGAGGCCCAATGGACTTTTAACGCTCTTCTCCGTCTTTCGTGCAGTCGAGCAGCCAGAGCTTGAAGCTTCAGGCAGCAGGAGCGGATCAGTCGTCGACCCCTGGGATTAAGGCACCCTGGAGCCTCGCCTCGCTGAGACCGGCGCCACCGATTTATGCCCTCAAGGCATCTGGGAAGCTGGATACCGTGGATGCTTGTCGCTCGATGAAAACGTGCAGTAAGTATCGATCACCAACCCACTCGCTTCATCGATCCTCTCGCTTCTTCACGCTTCAATTTGCGTGATTGCACAGCCGACCCAAAAATCTCTCTATGATTTCTCAGGCTCTAACGTGCCAACTAGATTAGAAGCAAAATTAGATTCCCGCTTAAATAGCTTGATATTTTCGTATATTAATATAGACTTAGCGCGCCCGCGTACCTCCAGATCAAGAAAGCCGTTTCAAATCAACTTCGATCGGTATATTCCACTTTAAACTCACTGCCAGCTTATTTTTAAATTTATATTTGAGTGGCACCTAGAGTACTCGAAATTCCAGGCTCCGTACACTTCTTATGTATTCCTTAATTTTCAGTACTTAAGTGATAGTGGTAGAGTGTATTTATATTACAATATTTCACATGGCGTTGATAATATTATTATTTCACCGCCTTGATATTTATATGACCAATGAATATAACTTGTGTTGTATGAAATTAGTGAATTAATATTTGCAACAACAACAAAATTATACACGTTTATTATCGTTCGACAAACGTCACACCAATATATTTAACCAAGGTAATTGTATCTAATGTAACTAAAGTAATTAAGTATTCGAGGTATTGTAGAAGATAATTGGATAGGACTTTTAAATTTGGCAAATGTACGCTTAAGGACTTTTTACATTTGGAAAATAAGTGATACCCTAATACAATGATAATTTATCGTTAAAATAAATTAAATAAACATTTTTTTCCCCCGTTATTTACTTAAACTCATTTACGAATCAATTAAAAAGTATATTTAAAGGATTATATTTAGCGGCTTGTGGTTTAAATCTTTGATCGAAATGTGTATGAACAATATATTATATGTTGCAGTTGATCAATTTAGATTACGTAATTATAAATGACTATACTTGTCATAATACTTTGTCAATAATTAAACGCAATCTTATGCATTAAAATTAATTTATGCAAATTTATTTGTACAATACAAAATCTAAATGTAAGAAAGTAATTGTATCATCGATTTAAAAAATTTACCAAGTTCCTTATTTAAAAGAGTATTTGAAAAAATTGTTAGCCATAACTTTATTGGTTTGGAGCTTGAATGTTCAATTGTATGACAAAAATTTGTATTAAAGTGTATGAGTTCATTTATTCTTTTTAGAATGGAAACAATTAAAAATAATTTTTATACTCGTACAAAGAATTTGACATGACTCGTTGATAAATATAAATCACTGATTATAATATCTAATGACTATAACTAAAAATCTGCAATGCATTATAAATTTACTAATTTCAATTATTCATAATCAAGGAAACATTCAATATTTATTTGTATTATAGTAATTTGTGTAATATAAATTCAGACTGAATTATTTGGTTTGACTTATATAAACAATTAATTATAATAATGCAAAAAAAAAAAAAATTAGAATCAAATTATGTTTCTTAAATGAGTATTGAAAATTATTGAAAATATTAGGAAGCTTGTGTACAAATTTCTCTTTGAAAGCGTTCAATAGAAGCTTATTTCATGAAATTAACGAAATATAGCATTCAAATATTTTTACAGATTGTCTTACTTTCCCTAACAGACCCTCAAGAACTGAATTTATCAATAGTTAAAATTATAAATAAATAATATTTCTTCATTTGTATTGTTTAACAGATTTTCACAATTGAAATGTTATCAAGAAATGTTACAAGATCTGTTGCCATTCCAATTGTTTAAGCTTAATATATTATTTATAAGTTTTATGGAAGATTCTGCTTTTAAGTTAAATGCTTATATTAAAAAAATTGAATAAATCGGTTTGAGCTTTTTGATTGCTATCAAAATAAAATTAGTCTATAAAAAGAGTCTCGATGCCGGTGGTATATAATAATTGAGTCAAGTTTCAGTAAAAAAAATAGAAAAAAGTTCTCAAACAAATTTATCAAAAGAAAAAATAATTTTTGTTATTGCTTGCTGAGTATTCGATTTAATTTTGTTAATTTGCAATTAATTTAACGTAAATTTAATAATTTCTTCTTTTTTTTTTTTCTTTCATCTATTTATAATATTAATTTCTATTTATATAAATGTATTCGTAACTTCTTCTTTTAAGCGTAATTTAGGTTGCAAAACGGCTCCCACGCACGATTAAATTACAACTGAAAATTGTAAAGTTGCTTCAAGTAAGCATTAAGCTTCTCAGAATTTGCCATCCAATTCCAAATCATATATTTATATGCTTGGCCATTTTTCATTTTTTTTTTTTAAACAATCGCTTGCATTTATCGGAACGATTCAGAGGATTACATTTGACATCGTTGACAATCGATTAAAAGAACTTACAAATAATGCTCTCTTTCAAATCCTTTGAATTCTTAAGATTTAAGTCGCGGACTCAAAAATATAAAGTAAAACAATTGCTAATATATAATAACTTAAAAATAATATGTTTGTATTGATGTCCTAGATGAGGGACTCAAAAATATAATGAAAACGCCCAATTAAGCGACGACAAAATATAATGAAAAACAATTGCTAATGCTTAAAAATAATATGTTTGTGTTGATGTCCTAGATGAACGACTCAAAAATATAAAGTAAACTAAAATATAAAGTAAAACAATTGCTAATGCTTAAAAATAATATGTTTGTGTTGATGTCCTAGATGAGGGACTCAAAAATATAATGAAAACGCCCAATTAAGCGACGACAAAATATAATGAAAAACAATTGCTAATATATAATAACTTAAAAATAATATGTTTGTGTTGATGTCCTAGATGAACGACAGTTTGAAGAAGATGCAATAATTTTGCGAGTGATCGAAGGATACTGTTTATCGGCAAATGCGAGGTTCACAGTACATTCTGGTAAGCCGTGCGATAATTGCGTTAGGCTTTCGCTTAGAGTTTGAGCAGACCAAATTAATTTTTGTTGCTTTATTATATTAACACGAGGCTACTAATAGTTCAGTGAACTTTAACTCAATCCAAATGCGTTGGTGCAGTGAGTCCCGTGGAGCTTAACGTGTTTTAACTCGTGCGCTCACGGTTTCACTGAACTCAAGCAAGTGAATTGAGTCCCGTGTGTACGTGTGTGTTTGCTTTTATCGTCGTAACAAAACCAACACTTAATTTGCTCGATTTATCAACACTAATTTGATGTGGTGTTTTTGGTAGTTATAGAACATATTTTATTTGATAGTTAGCTGGGAGGCAAATCCTTTTCAGCATTCAGCAATTTTATGATACGATAAAGAATATCAAAGCAACAAAAAAGGAACACAAGCAAAACTATGAAAAACATTCCCATCGCAAAACATCTGTTGTGTGCCAGCATAACTCAGCACAAATTACAATAATCATAATGATGATGTAAAATTTCAGCTATGTTGGATTTCGACCTGCTTCATAAGGTAAACGATAGGGAGTCGTTTATGCATAATAGAAACGGAAATTGGGATGCTTATGACGACAGGTAAGTTTTAAGCCCAGTGTCGAATTTTAATAATTTATTTGCAAGTGTGGAATGTTGAAGTTGAGTCTGAAAGAATTGTGTTTGTATTGTTTGCACATTGAATTTGTAATCAATCGATAGTTTCTCTTCCGATAGTACTTTCTCATTATTATGTTTGCTTGTAAATAATAATTTTTTTGAATAGAACATATTATTTTACATATAACATAGCCGCATTTATGTAATATATTTTTATTTATTGATATTTTTAAAAAGCATGCAGAAAGAGTTCAGTTCTACGTAATTTTCAGCCAATTTAAATTAAATATTCTATAAGAATGATAACAAATCGGCAAACATTGTCAGAGGGATTAAACTTAACTTACGCAATTGAAGGTATAAATCATCGTTTTAACTAACATAAAATAATTTAACAAAAACTTTTCAATAAATATGATTGATTTAATAAATTTTATTAAATATTACAGAAGTATATGTATGTTATAAAATCATAGGAAATTGTTTTCTTACAAATTATTATACATTTTTAAAAAATATTCTTTAATCCCATTATAGAGAAAAATTAAATCTTACTATTGAAAAAAATTGTAGCTTCTTCAAGAAGCATTTCCTAATTATATTCAAACTAATGTAATATCTTACAGCTCATTTTATTTTTATAAAATACCACGATAATGTATCTGTGCATATATATGATATATATGATATATATTGGAGGATTACGGCAACTTACATTCGTCATGTAATTGTGTAAACATTATTCTCAAATATTTAATCACACGTTTTATATTTATTTATTCGACCGATTTATCGATTATTATAATGATAAAATCAAGGAAAGAATAGAAATACAATGCATTTTTCAATAGTATTGTTTAATAGCTTTTTCTCTCTTGTTTGTAATATGCTTCCGCTCTAAAGAAGATTACTTAATTCTAACTCTTAAGACTCTTATTTATGTTTATGTTAGCAGGAGTCTGTCGGAAACTGTTAAAGCCTTGAAGAGCCAAATGTCAGATCTTCAGTTACAAGTGATGCAATTATGCAAGCAGTTAGAGGAGGAACGAAAATCTCGCCTGTCGTTAGCTGCAACTGTCAAGCGCAGCATGGCTATTATAGATAGTGTCGTGCCCTAGTCATTTCTCTTTTTAATAACAAGAAATACTTATAAAAATATCTTTTAACCATTTTTTTTTTTTTTTTCTCTGTGTAGGAGAGAATATGCATGCGTTCTTTAAGTACAATAACGAATTGAATTTATTCCAAAATGATTATGAACAAAAATTTTATTATACATTGTTAATAGAGAATTTTACATGAATGCCTTATGTCTGCGATTTCGGAAGAAAAAAAAAAAAAAAAAAAATCGATCGTTTCCTTGTTACAAATTATATATTTGTGTTTTTATTTTGTTTTTTTTTGATAAGTGAAAGAAACATTAAATAACAGAGAACAGTTGTTTTGAATGATCATTTTATTACTTAATATCTTTAAAACTGATACTTATATAGGAGAGTTAAAATTTAAATAAAAAGCATCAATTTATTGCGCTCAACGTAGATTATCAAAGTAGACGGTATTTGATAAAATTAAAATGATAATTCAAAAAGTTACAAGATTCGCCTGTAAGTATTTCTACTACTAACTTGTAAGTAACCTGACTACTTATAGAAATCTTTTACACCTTTAAAATTTTATATAACAAAATAGAGGAGAAAAAACAAAAATAAATTAAGTTAATAATAAGCGATTGTGCTAATGATATGATTCAGTCTGAATTAAAAAAAATTACTGTCCTATGAGCACAAATTATGAGGTAGAAGAGTTAGTTTGAGGTTGTTGTACAGAAATATTATTTGAGGTCATTTGCTGTTGTTGTTGCTGTTGCTGTTGCGATTGCTGGGAGCGTCCTAAATTTGCAAGATTGCGTGAGTGCAAATGTTTGTTTTTGATGCGCTCCAGCTCATCTACTCTACTGCGTACATGTTGTAATCTGTGCCAAGCCATTTGCAATACCTTTTGACTTTCGTAACCGGAACCCTCATGTGGTTGACCTGAAAAATTACTATCTTTCATTAAGTGTAACTGTAAAAAAAATAGGATAAAGGGCTTAAATTTTATAATTTAGAGTACTTTTTTTTGTACTTTTATTAAATATAGTAACTAGATTCAAAAGCAGATTTATTATATGTATTTATTGTAAGCAATTGTGAGGAGTACTTAATTGTTTGTTAAAAAATTTTGTAAAAATGTACTAAAGTAATAAATTAGATAATGTTAAATAAAATAATAACAGTATTTTTGGTAGATTATAAGTTATTAAAGCAAAAGAGGAAAATTCAATTAAATTAAAAAATATTTATTGTATAATTTTCAGCAAATTTTAATGTTCTTTTTTTTTGATAATTGCTATTATGTATAAATACTTAATTCAATATTTTACTTATAAAATAAATACAGTATCTTAAAATAGATGAAATATTAAATATAAATATTTTATAAACTGTTATAATAAATTATAAATTGTACATTAAGAGTTATGGAAGATTAATTGTAATATATTTTTTATTACTAATTCTTCTAATAATTAGTGTTACAAGAAATTTTTGTACTACTTATACTGCGTAGCCAAATTTATTCCAATAATTGTATCTTACAATATAAAAAATTACTACTTTTCATTACAATTTTATTACTTTTACAATAAATACAAATTATAATCTGAAATAGGAAAAACATGAAATTACATAAAAGTTCTAGCGTAATTAATATCAAATTCTAATAATGAAATTAAATTTTATATTATTAAATAGATATTGACTTATACATAGTATAATCAAATTTATTAAATTTAGTAAATAAGAGTAAATGGTAATAGCCATGAAATTTCATATTTTTTACTACAATTATTTTTATTTTATTGTCAATTTTGTATTTGTCAACAAATTACAATACTGAATAAAAATAAATGATTACCTGTTGAAACTTGCGTTAAATAATTAATTTGCTCACTCAATTTGGATTCAACAAGTCCTAAAGTTTTAATAAATTGATGTGTTTGACCTTCTGCTTGTTTTGAATTAGATTTGTCTTTACTAAGTTCCATAAAAGCTTGACCAGCGCTTTGCAAACAAGTAATTATATCCTTTTCTATTGCTTCTAAAATCTGAATTCTTTCCATTGGAGGTGACATTTTAATTTCTTCTGAAAAGAATTAACGATATTGAAAAATTTTACAAAAAATGTCTATAGTGCATTATTAATAAAATATTTTATATTTGCAAATACATTTATTTCGAGTATTTTAATATAGAATATTAAAAAAGTAGTGCAAGACTACGTAAGATTATATATATATATATATATATATATACAAGAATTAGTGATAAGACTTGATAATAAAATTAAAATTAATTAATAACTTTTCCATGCGTATAAATGAAAATATACAATTACCAAATTTTGTATATGTTCAGTACATAAATTATTACGTATACTTTATAGACTAATAAACTTTTTTAAGGATTGTAATAAAATAAAAAAAATATTGAACAAAATTTATTTATTAAAAACTGAACCTCTACAAATATTAAATGATAAATAAAAATATTAAAAACATCAGTTGTTTGAATTAAAATTTTGAAGGTTATGTTTGTTATAACAATCTATAGGTTAAACTGCTGATGTAACAAAACTTTATCACTAAAATGATAACAATAATATTAAACAATTAAGAATCTCTTTTTTCTAATAAACATAACATATTCGGAATAAGGAATACACTTTTTTATAAGATTCTAATTCATATAATAAACTCATTACTTTCTAAAATGCAATATAAAAAAAATGAAAAATTATATTAAGTTAAATTAAAATATATTACTTACATTTATTAATAGCCAAGGGACCAATAAATTTGTTGGTAAGAGTTTAAAAATATTAATTAAAAATTGCACTAATCACTCAGTTTAACAAAACATACTTTAATCGTAAAAAAAATTATATACAACTTTAATTTCTCTTTATTTATGCAATGAAAATGTAAAATAAGTTCGCAGTTTAAAGAGACATAAAGAGATTGTAAAGAAAAACAATAAAACCATCCAATCAAATTTTAATTTAGGAACACTTGTATCGCAACTTCGCATATGACCGTCAACTTTTCGAAATTTAATGACGTACCTCAAGTGCTATTTACTTCTATACGAGTATTTATTAATAGGAGAAAATATTGTATAATTATACTCAAATATTGAATTAGAGATTGTCGTTTGTATAAAGTAAAGAGAAACTTTAGATTTAAAGTTATTTTAGTATCGTTGGAACAATAAGGAAGCTCGTGCGCGTCATTCGGCCGAAATTGACCGTTTGGTTTGCAGTCCGAATAGACGTGTATTTACACAGAATTAAACGGAGCTTTTTATTGGCCAAGTTAAATTGTTAAATATCTTCTTACCGCCATTATATAAAAATCAAAACTACATTTTTCTTCAATATACCTCGACGCAATACATTCACATATAAAAGGAATAAAAAATAAATAAATAAGTAAAGGATGTTGTTTAGCGACTAACTGAGAAGCAGTCACAATGGTTGCTCTGTGCCTAGATTTTAGATGGTTAGAGGGCAGAATATTGGATAACAAGAGGGAGGCTTAGATTTCACTTAAACCACGGACATTTATATGCGAACCTCGTACATGGAACACCCCGCTAAGGTTAACAGTGGTGGCTTCTAAATCACGAAAGCATTTTATGAGTTTAGAATTGCAACAAATAGTAAGAAATGGATTGTTGGTATACATTTGAGAGCGGGAGTGCAGCGCCGCCAAAGCTTTGTCACAATATTGGCCACCTATAGTTGCGTTTGCACACTTGAGCATAAATTTTCTTTTCGTTTCGATATTGGATGGACATATTTATGTGTCCATACATTGTTACGTAGCTACATATATGCATTTGCGCATGCATATACACGCACACATGTATATATATATATAGAGAGAGAGAGCGAGCGAGAGAGAGTAAGAGAGAGAGAGAGAGAGAGAGCCAGTGAGAGAGAGCGTGAGATCAATTTTCATTAAAGAATTATATATGTGTAGCCGCGAGTATCGTGAATAGGCGAGGGGATCATCACTGAAGCAGTGACACGCATTTAGAAAGTCCGTTTATTTCCTGTGCGGCTTTGCCTAATCGCAAATGGTGGCTGATGTTTTCGTAATGTTACTCGTCCATTGATCGTATTTGCACGCACACAAGGAAAAAGCACGCCACTAAAACATCGTGTACATGCAAGAAAAGTGCGAAGAGTGAAAGGAAAACCATAAACGAATCAAACTTATCCTCGAGTGGAATACGAAGATCAGAAAAAGAAGTTGTTTTTGCGCAAGATTCCGTGATAGCGACGGTAAAAGATGGTGAAGCTCCCGAAGAGATTCAGCGTCGGGGAGCGAATTTTCGCCAAAGTTCGAGGTTATCCGCCTTGGCCAGCTAAGGTAAATCCGGCTTTAATTGTTTGGACCTTTATTTTAATTGCTTGCATTTTCAAATTTTATATATTAGGGAGAATAAACTTATTTGAAAAACAGCAATATGTAAATAAAACGGCTCTTTTGGTTAAAATTTAAAGAATCCACCTTTCATCTTAATTTGATTCAGCCAGTATAGAATACATTATGGATTTATGTAGAATTTAGATATTTAGATTTAAGCATTGGATTTAAGCAAATTTAGATAGAAGCATTGGATTGAATAGAAATTATCTAGGAAAAGTCATGCATGTAATGTTTGCTTGGTTAATTTCATGATTTTTATTTTTATTTTCAGATAGAGAATATCACAGATCCAAATACGAAACATGCAAAGTATCATGTTGTATTCTATGGAACTAAAGAAATGTAAGCTCATCTTAAATTTATACAACTCTTTCATATAGCCTAAAGTATAAGATATCAAATAATTGTGGAATTAATATAATTCCATGGGATTGCACATACGGATACTGATATACATAAAGATATGTATACAAGTTGGTATTCCCCTGTCAACCTATTTAAAAATATAGGCTTACGCACCCATAATTATAACCTTGATTTTTATAGTTAATACCATTATTTTAATTCATTCATAAATATTGTAAATTTAATATATATTCAAAGTAAAATAACAGTTAAATACTAATAAATATATAATATTCTGAAAGCTATGCACGCGTACCCGTGTGCGTGTAAAATATATTTCTTGTGAAAATATTAATGACTGAATATAATTTCGGTGTATTTAATTAGTTTTAAATTGTTAAATATAAAAGTTATAATATTTATAAGATATATAACTTCAGTTTGCCCTAACAAATATAATATAGTCTTAAAAAATTGATAGATTATATTATATCATAAAGTATATATATTTTAATATTGAGTATAATAATGAGAAATTTTAGTAGGATTGTAATAAGTTAAATAAATGAAAGTTAGATAAAACTTAAATAAAAGTTAAATAAATAAAAAAATTAATGTAATACTTAAATACTAGGTATTATATCTGTTATTGATACTTAACTCAAATTTTGAATAATTATTAAATTAAAGAATATATGAAACTTATTTGTTACAAATTTTTTTTTATTATAAACATTTAATTTCTTTATTGACTATAGATAATCTTTGCTTGACATTTATTATTAATTTTGGTATCATGTGATAGAAATATCAGACATTTTGATTTCTTAATATTCCAGTGGCTATTATTAAATAATTATTTAATAATTATTCCTTGGATATTATCTCGAATATAATTTCAAATATTACATTAAATTTAATAGTAAAATTTAATATAGTTTTAGTACTTATTTTTATTTGTGTATTTGATATGATAAATATAATTTGAGCAGAACTTGTTAAATTGTTATGCTCGTAAATTTTATTTTTCATATTACAATAATTGCTTACTAAGTATCAAAAATAAACATATTTTCAGTGGAACTTGCAAAATCGAAGATCTCTTTCAATATGCAGATAATAAAGATAAATTTAGTAAAACAGTTAGACGAAAAAATTTCCATGATGGTATACAAGAACTTGAAGAAGATCTGAAGAAAAATCCTAATCCTATCTATGGTGATACTGCAAGAGGTATATCAGTTTTTTAAATATATATAAAGAAATATTTTCAAAATTTCAAATATTGCCCATGTAGATTCAGAAGCTGCCGAAAATATATCTGTAAATGAGACAGAAGATAATTCTGGAAAAGAAAGTGATAGCATTACATCAGTTTCGGTAATTCAAGACGGTGATACCGATACTGGAAATTTAGTGATTGATGAGAGTGATAAAAAGAAAACTGTAAAAAGAAAATCACAGCAAATTATACAAAGTACACCTGTAAGTACAAATATTAGTATAATTTTTATGGGATTGTTAACAAACTTAGTACATCTTACTAATGAAATATGTTTAAACAATATCCCAATATAAATGTAGGAACTGCCGACAGGTCATTATTAAGTCTAATTGATTTGTGCGATTAATCCTTACATTTAATTGTTATTATTTATATGAAATAGTCCAAATTTTCAATAATTTATTATTAAACATGTATTTATATTTTTATATAGGATATATCTGAAGCGAAGAAGAAACGAGGACGAAAAAGTATGGCGTCAGTTTTAGCAGAAAATACACCAAAACAAGATACTTCTCATGACTCGCAAGATGAAGATCCAGAAAAAAAAATTGTCAGCCGCAGTGGCAGAAAAATTAAACCTAAAAGATTTCATGACTTTTCTGATACAGAAATTTCAATAGATTCAGCAAAAAATGGTAAGCTTTTATTAAAATCCCCAAAATTTCATTCAACTTTAACCTCTTGACTAATTATTTATTATAATATGAATAATTATTTTTATAATTATTTTGTTGTAAATTTTACATTGTTTATTCTGTTTGATAAAACTTTTTAATAAATATCTATCTAATGTTGCTGTCTAATGTTCTTATAAAAATATTGATGTTTAAAGGTACGATATAAATACGATAAATATTTATATTATTGCTGCCTTAAAAGTAATCCTATGATGTTACATTGTTCAATGAAGAGAGAAAATGATGAAATTATAGAATTAACGACAGAACAAAGATTAGTGGATTTAGAACAGCTATGTTTAATTCGTTTGCAAACGTATCAATACACTAATAGTAGTCGTACAATATTAATTTAAATAAATATTACAATCTTCTTAGGAATTAATTTCATTTGAAATTAATTTAAAATTTCCGAATTCTATACATATTTTTGTCTCTTTATAAATGATTGGTCGTGAATTAAATATATCATTTATTTATATATAAGAATAAGTAACGTTTTAAAATATATTGCACAAATTTATTTAACAAATGTTAAATTTGTATTTATTAGCTAATTTTATTAAAGAATTATTTTTATGTATTTAAAAATAATGCCATTTTTTATAATATTTAATTGAAATTTATTAAAAATTTGGTTATAGATCATTCTATGCGGAGCAGGACGAAAACTAAGTCTGAAGAAACCAATGAAAATCAGGAAACGTTAATTACACGTATTAAAAAAAGAATGAGTATTGAGAGTAAGTTAACAAATTTTATATTAAATTAAAATTGTAATTAAAATATAATTTTAATTTTTATCCATTCAAGATATGAAAATTGAAAAATCTGATTTTAAATATATTTACGAATGCTGTTTTTCAAATAATTTCTATACTTAATAATAAAAATTTGTTACGGGTACATCCTTAATTTATTTATCTAAAAATATTATTTTTCACTTTTCAACATTAAATGGATAAAATTATTAAAATATTTTTGAATTAACCAACAAAATTTAATTATTTGAGTCGAGAATGAAAGGTTATACTTATAAACTTACATATGTATGACATAAAATAACAAACATTTATAAGATAAATAGTAATAATATACAACTAATACATAATCCTTTTACAATTTAAATTATCTAACATGTTAAAACAATCTAAATCATTCAATTGATTTTTTTTTTTTTTTAAGAGGCCAGATTTTAATCCAAAACACTTGTATATATTTTAATTAATTTAAATGATTTATTAATTTAAAAATAGTACAAATTTTATTTTAAAGGTTTCAAAATATTTCGACCAAAAAGTGACAAGTTAATATTTTATAAAAAAAGTCTTATGAATTCTTCATTTATACTAAGTCAATAATAATTTATAATAATTTTATAATAGTCAATTATGTCAATTTATAACAACAAATTATTCTTCTATTTATGTTTATTCGTAAAATTTATTAAATATTTTAATACATTCAATTATACTTTATGATCTAGATTATTAAAAAGTTATATTTACTACTAATTGAAAACTATATAAGAAAATAACTCTTAGCTAATTAAAAATTTCTTGATAATAATTCCAATTCAAATTATTTATCTTCGTTTGTTTTATTATTAGAAAATATTTTTTATTTTTAATAAACATTAGTGTAAAGTAAACAAATTAATTTAGAACTTATCATAACGTAATAACAAAACAACAGAGATAAGAAATATGTCATGACATTCTGTATTTAACAAATGTATTCACTAATAATTGATACTTTCAAATTACTTTAAATTTATAAAATGCTTATAATAATTATTTTAATTAATAGATATTACATATTACAATGAATTATACATAATTATACATATTACAATGAATATTAAATGAAATGTATAATTAAATCGGTCAAAATAAATTTGTAAAATAATTTACTGTAAATGTAATAAAACCAGCTTTGAATGATTATTTTAATTTATAATATTAAAAAAATTAGTTGAAATTGCAAATATAATATAAATCAGTCAACTTTAAAATTTTAAGTAGGTATTGAATACTATTATAATTAAATTTTTTAAAAGAAGTTAAATACACGTGTGAAAAGATTCTTAAAACCTAATATAATTGTGAACATAAATAAAAGAATATATTTTAATTATATGGAAATGGTTTTCAAAACTTTTTCAAATTCTATTTTGTACATCTATATCAAATGAAAGAAGTAGGTGAAATATAATAAACTGACATTTTAGATTTAAAAATTTAAATAATTTGTTAGTTTTATTAACTTGAATAATTTGGTATACAGTCAACATTGCTTTACTATTTTTTATTTATATGTGTGAGTGACGTGTGTATGTGTGGGTGGGTGTGAGTTAGCGAGTGATGTGTGTGGGCGTATTAAAATTTGTACACATTCACTGCATACTACATATTCCTTATTTAATCTTATATAAAATAGCTGTAAATTAATTTAAAAGTTGAAACACTAATTGAACTTTTTTTTTTTTTCTTTTAATAAATTTACTAAAACAATAAATTATTAACCAATATATATATATATATAAAGCTTCTTTTATATCATATTAATCTTCGTTTGCTTTTTGAAGTCATTTAAATTACTTAATTTATAACGTAGAGTAGGAATAGTACGGATGAATAATCAATTGTCAAAAGTGGGAACATCAAAATTCTACTTTTTAATTTGTTTACATTTGTTGATAGATTGATCGTAGTCGCCAATAAAGTATCAGTCGAAAGATCATTACATTGTCAATAAATTATGAATATTTTTTATAATTGGATTATATTTACTATATACGACTAACTAATACTGTTTACTTTTTCTTATTCGTTCTTTACACATAATAAATAGTAGATTTTTGATAAATCATACTTTTAATACATTGACTGATTTTCTGATTACAGTTGTATCGTATATAAAAGAATTTTTAATGAATATGAAATTACAATTCGACCCAAGAGTTTAATTTTCCAGAAAGATATGTTTTTTTTGTAATTATTACTATAAAGGAATTATTTATACATAAACTAATAAATGAAATTTGTAACGCTACAATTATGAAACATAAGTTAAATGTTGTTGCCTTTTTCACCTTTCATTTGACATTGTGAGTGTGAGTGATATGTAAATTGTTGTTTGAAGCTAAGACTAAAATAAAAAATTAAGTGTACAAATTAACTCATGACCCCCCCCCCAAAGATAATTGGAATTTATTTTTCAAGCAGATTTTCCATCTTAAAATTAAACTGATTAGAGTAACGATATTATCTTACGAAATAGGAGCTAACCTTTACAATAAGTGTTATTAACCATTAAATGGATAACTTTCAATTTAATTCCCGGTGAAATAATTTGGGTAATAATAATTACCCAAACCGCATCGACGATTGAGCATTAAAAAAATCATCACGAGAATCCCTCTAATGCGAATAATGCGTACTCGCCTCTATAAATTGGATGGGATTTCATCAGTTTAAGATTCGCGTTGGGAATATGCACACATGTTCCACGGAATGTACACACATGTTCCTGCATTAATTTCACGAGCATGACATTGTGAGCGAGGCAAACTTAAGGCAAACGCCGATGAGAGTTTGGTTAGCTCCGAGTGGCGTTAATATCGATTAAACAGCAGCCATAACGAAGTGTGTTTAGTGACGCCAAATGTAAATAGAGAAGGTGAGGTGGGAGTATTAGGTGTCGTCCTAATACTCAGTCCACGTCAATTCGCGATTCGAACGTTGCCGTCGTCACCACCCACTGAGAGAAACCAAAGCAACGACCCCTTCTTTACCCTCCCAATAACCCTCCCTTTACCCTCGCTTTACCCTCGCTTTACCCTCGCTTTACCTACGCGGACCCCGTAAGAGGATGTCTTGGGTGCGGATGCTCGAGTGTCGTTAGTAATAAAGAGTCGCTTAATTTGTACACTTAATAGGGGGCTAGTGAGCCGGTGGCCCGGGGCCGTCGTCTCCAGTGCTGATCGATGACAATTCTTGCTTTGCAGGCAAGATCGGCACGGATGAGGGCCTGTTAGGCAATGAGGGTATCGTAGAGGCGAGGGCGAGCCCCGGTTACGCCGGTCGCTTGCTGCTCGCGCGGACATGCGCCGGCGTCCCCGTAGGCATTAAGCTAGATGTTGATAGGCCGAATAGATTTGAGAGCGAGGCGGCCAGGGCCCGCTGGGACCTGTCGGTCGCCCGCAACGCCATGCGATTGAAAGAACAACTCGAGAGCGGCGATATTGCCACCGATCTAATCAAAGATTCTTTAGACTTCAATGTACATGTTCCAGAAGACGACAGGAAAGCCACAGCGAAAGACGAGGCCGAGGTCGAGAATCAGCGGAGGTTGAGGTGAGGCACTTTTTCTCCATCGATTTAAGGGACGTCGCGTTCTTTTGTTTTCACCCTTCGCGTGGACCGATGCAAGTTCGTGGGGGATGGGGGATGGGGGATGGGGGGGCGCCGAGTGGATGCTGAGTAATATTCAATGGGTGGGGTTTTCGAGAGATGAGAGTTAAAATTGATGCGCCGGTAAGAGGGTGAATGCAGTTTTAGTTCGTTTCGAATTGGTTGAAGCAGAATTAAAATAAAATGCTGTAATAGGAAAATTGAGTGGATTGAGAGTTGCCGGGGTCTCTTCATCCTATTTAACAATATTGATTTTATGATTTTTTTTTTTGTCCACATACCAGTAATAAAAAATTTAATAAGGTTTAAAGATCCTAAATTATAGATTTAAAAACGTTTGCTTAACATTTGTCGCGACTTATTTTTTATTTTATATGCGCAATATATATATATATATATGATATTTACCATAACGTTGCTAATGGCGTGAAAATTATTTTATAAATAACGCGTTTCTATGTCGTTGGAAGCGTGCATTAAGAGTTCGTGTTTGACATTTGTGGATAGATGAGAGTATAAATAGGCAGTTAAAAATCATTTTTGCTCTTTGTTTCCGACAGGACATTACGTATTGAGTCACATATAATGTTTTTGGACACACAAATAAGATCAAGTCTTGGACTTGATCAAGCTAATGCTGATGAATGTTTGGAGGCGATGGATCAAGTGTTAGAAATTCAGCTAACGCCATTGATGCTTAAAAAACACTCGCATATCGTTGAAACTATTAAAAGGGCAAGTAAAACAATTTGCGTTAAAGGTATTTAACGATGGATTGTGTATTATTAGAAATTTTCATTTTTAGTTGAGACGGTATGTTGGAAACCTCGCCGACTGGAAACTGTCAGAAGAGGAAACGGTTAGTGTCTTCATAATTCTTCTCAAGATTATATTTGAATACAATTTAACAATGTTTTCATTACAGATTACTTTTAAGCAAAAAGCCGATAAAATAAAAAAGAAGGCCGAGCTTATTTACAACAAATTCAAGGTGAGTTTTCAGTTTTGGTTGATTCATTTAATCCTAGTCGTTATCTAATAATAATCTGATATCTAATAATACTAATTTCTTTTTTATATTAAATTTACTTGGCAATAGCCTATTTCTCGTAAATTATTCTTTTTGAATTACTAAAATTACTTTGCCTAATAATTGTGCAGCAACTTATTTTATTTATTATTAATTAATTTGCTATTTAAGATGCTATTTAGTTTAATTTTAATTCTAGCTGTAAAGTATACACATATATATATATTATTTTACAATTTATTTATAAGTTTTTAACGTTCAGTCTCCTTTGCTTTAATATTTTTATCTTAATAACCTACCGTTTAAAGTCTATGTAATTTTAAATATTCAAAAGTTTTAAATATCAGTATTTTAATAACTTATTAGTAAAGTAAAAATATAAATTGTTTTTAATTTAAATTCTTCTTAAATTCGTTATTTATTTTATTTCAATTTTTTTATTATTTGTGATGTGCATGCGATAGAGCGTTTCAAAATAAAATAGAGTATTTTAAAATAACGGTTGTGGGAAATCAAATAAAATTAAATTACTGTGATGGTGAAGTATACGCAATATAAATAAGTTTAATAATTAATATTTAAAGAACTGTAACTAATTACTTTGTATTACTGTATACTTTGCAAAGTTCATAAATACTATTAACTTTAAGGCTCGTTTCAATAAAGGGATAAAATTTCATTAAAAAATCATTATAACTTTATTATTTCGAAAGGGCAATTATCATTTGTTTTTTTTCAACTGTAAAATTTAAAAACAAATGTTGTATACCTCTAGCTATTGTTCAACATTCCTGAAGGTCAGACTTTTTGGAACATCTTTTTGGAGCAACTGGATCAGTTCAAACAACAAACTAAAGATATGACACCCGAAGAAGTTTTTTCTCTGCTAGTTGATCCCACAGGTGCTTACAACTTAAAATCTATGTAGTATTAAGATTGTTTTGACACGGCATTAGCTTAATGGGTATGATCGATTTCAGAAATAATCAAGCCTTCCGAGGAGAATAATACCAACACAGCAAGTTCTCCTAAGAACGACACGTCTTTAGAGGAAGTATCAAACAAGAATATTTCAGTGACAGAAGCCGAAACTAAGTAACATTTGTGAAAATTTTATATATTTGTCAGCTGGACTTCTCTTTTAAGTGCAACGAGTTCTCGTCATTATTTGAAAAAAGCACTTTCTTTACATTAACGACAGTCGGTCTATATGATGGGGTAGATTAATTTTCTTTTAATTACAAGTTAATTTTACATTTTTGTATGAGCCGAATTTCTGTCGTTAAATATGGAAAGCTTCTTTCGATTATTATAATCATGTGAATCGTACTTTCAAGTCTAAAGATAATTTAATTTAAATTAATTAAATTAAATTAATTTAAATTAATTTAAATTAAAGATTAACATCACGAAAGACTTAAAAGATAACTTTGATTTGTAATTAATTTTTTCTTTTTGAAAATGATTTATATATTATGTAGCTTAATACAAAATTTTATGCTTTTCCAATGCGTTAAAAGATTAAATATTAATTTCCACGCACTTTTGAGAAATTATCAATAAAAAACAGGGCATAACTTGATTTTTTTTTTAGTGAACTATGCCTATTATTAATTGAAATAAAAAAAAATCTACTTTTAGTTCAAGAATAATGAAAAGATAGTGATATAATAATAATAATAATAATAAAAATCTATGAAAGAATATAAATGAAATTAATTAAAAATCAAATTATAATTTTAACTAATTTTTTTTTTTTCTTTTTTTTTTTTTTAAGTTATAAAAACTGAGCTATTCCTAATTAGATATTATTTTTTAAAAACCCGTTTAAATATATTCATCGAAGGTTAAGGAGATATTTTATTTCTTTTTTTTTTTATATTTTACATCGTGTAAAGACTTGAAGGTCTCTTAGGCAAACGTTGAAACCAGAGTCGCTGTACATGGGATTTATATTAATTTCATAAATTTGTGATCCATTATTTGTCAATTGTACTTGATACGTCATTTTTAAAAGGATATCTTTAAATAAAGGTATATTATATCATTTTAAAAAGATCATCTAAAGAATCCGAAGTATATAAAAGTCTTTTAAAAGCCTTACAGTTAAAATTTTATAAAATAACACATCTTTAAAATACAATTTAAATTTTGCAGAATCTATATATTTTTACATGTTTAAAACTAAGCAAATGAAAAATCCTGACAGCACTTATTCAGGTAGGCCAAAGAGAATTATAATACTTATTCAAATGGCAAACTTCGTTGTAAACTTTGTCAGACTTATAGTGTATTAAAGATGTCGTGATATATATTTACACTTACACTTGATCTTCGTATTATATTGATAGTTCAGATATGTTAATCACAAATTTTGTCCAAACCTTTGTAATCGATAGATAATGATCAGATGCTAGGATCAATATTTTTATTTAAATTAATTGTACTTATGGTATTTTATATCATGGACCTTGTAATTTATAATGTAAATTAAAAAAATAATCGTAGAAAACAAATATTATTTTTACTCCTATTCCGAAATTAAAATGTATTTGTTAAAATTTAATAAAATAATATTTGTTTTACGAAAGAATATTTTATAAATTAGGAAAAATTTATGTTTATTAATTGAGTGACAGCAAAAAGAAATCGATCATTATCATTCGTTTGCAAAAGAATCAACGATTTATATAACAAAAAAAAATACTTTTAATTATGTTCTCGTAACGTCTGTAGATCCTACTTATGTACATATTTTTTCCTTTCGGTAACTCATTTCGTTTCTGACGACATATACGAGGTAGTTAAAAGATCAAAACTATTGAATTTATCAAGTTTTGATACAATAAGCAGAAACAAAGTAATAAATAATAGTATAAGATAATAAAATAATAAAAGTTCGATTGTCATACCCTTCGGATTAAACTTGTACTAAAGATATTTTGAATAAAGTGTTACGAGAGTGAATTGTAATGTATTTTTCAAACGTAATTAAAATTATAAAATTTTGTTACCCAACCGATCCTTTCCTTATATTATGCTTTTAAAACATAGAATTGTTTGAACATAATTTATAAAACACCAATTAGTGTCAGAAATGTAATTGAAACTTGGATAAATTAATTGGAATTTATTCTCATTCGTAACATTCACGTACATCTTTTTAATAATTTTTCTTTAATTACCTTATGATCGTGGAAAGAAATCAAATATAAAGTTTTCTTATATTTTTAAATATTTTCCACTCCATTACTGAATATTAATTATTATTCCAAAAAACAAAATAAAAAAAGAATAATAATTTAAAATATGCTAAAAGTTTTATTTGTGCAACAATGTGCGTGCCTCGTTTCATTACACACGTTTACCCAAAATTTTCCCCCAAATAAATAATGTAAATATTTCACATTTAATTTTCATTCTCAACTCCGTATCTCACAATCCTCGTAACATTATTTTTAATATAAATGAAGAAAGACAATTTAAAACTTGCAGTTATTTAATATTAAATACATACATATATATATATATATATATATAT